>JAJOOF010015586.1:0-28655 GCA_029582545.1 Solanum lignicaule
ACTATGACAAAGCCTACTTGTGCCAAATATGGAGAGAAACATGATGGTAAATGCCTACCCGACATGGGTGTTTGTTATGGTTGCGGTAAGAGTGGTTATCAATTGAAAAATTGCCCAACACTTACGGCCATTCATGCCTAGCACATAGCCCCTAGCTTAGTCTACTATATTCCGAGGTGTTACACTAACCCTAAACCCCAAGGAGGTTATGATAATGGAATTACTATGACAAAGCCTACTTGTGCCAAATATGGAGAGAAACATGATGGTAAATGCCTACCCGACATGGGTGTTTGTTATGGTTGCGGTAAGAGTGGTTATCAATTGAAAAATTGCCCAACACTTACGGCCATTCATGCCTAGCACATAGCCCCTAGCTTAGTCTACTATATTCCGAGGTGTTACACTAACCCTAAACCCCAAGGAGGTTATGATAATGGAATTACTATGACAAAGCCTACTTGTGCCAAATATGGAGAGAAACATGATGGTAAATGCCTACCCGACATGGGTGTTTGTTATGGTTGCGGTAAGAGTGGTTACCAATTGAAAAATTGCCCAACACTTACGGCCAAGGGGAGAGAAGAAAAGAAAACTCCTCCAAGCAGTTCAAACTCCAAAGACCAAAAGCATAACCGCTATTATTCTCTTCGATCTCGAGATGACCATGAGATCTCCTCAGATGTTGTGACTGGTATGTTAAAAGTCTTTTTTATTGTTGTATATCCCTTATTACATCTTGGTGCTACTTTGTCCTTTATGACACCTTTTGTGGCCATGAAGTTTGAAATACCCCCCGAAGTGTTAGTACAAGATTTTTTGGTCTATACCTCGGTTGGTGACTAGGTGGTAGCTAAGAAAGTTTATAGAAGTTTTCCCATTTCCTTGACTCATAAGGTCACTTTGGTGGATTTGGTAGAATTAGACATGTTATACTTTGATGTGATTTTGGGTATGGGTTGGTTGCATGCATGTTATGCCTCTATTTATTGTAGGACTCGGGTTGTTATGTTTCAGTTATCAAATGAGCCTATTTTAGAGTATAAAGGGGGAATTCTATCCTTAGAAGTCAATTTGTTTCTAGCCTCAAAGCTAGGAAAATGATCTCCAAAGGGTGTATTTACCATCTTCTTAGGGTTATGGATGTTGAGTCTGAAATACCTTCTCTAGAGTCGGTTCCAGTAGTGAATGAGTTTTCGGAAGTTTTCCTCGATGATTTGCCTGGTATTCCACCTAAGCGCGAAATTGATTTTGGCATTGACCTTTTACCGAATACGCAACCTATCTCCATTTCTCCTTATAGAATGGCTTTGGCCGATTTGAATGAGTTGAAAGAGCAACTAAAGGATTTACTAGATAAGGGCTTCATCCGATTGAGTATCTCTCCTTGGGGTGCTCCGGTGTTGTTTGTTAGAAAGAAGGATGGGTCTCTTAGAATGTGCATCGACTATCACCAATTGAACGAAGTGACCATAAAGAATAAATATCCACTTCCAAGAATATATGATTTGTTTGAACAACTCCAAAGGGCAAGTTACTTCTCAAAAATTAACCTTCGTTTGGGGTATCACCAACTAAGGGTAAGAGGTGATGATATACCCACGATGGCTTTCAGAACAACGTATGGGCACTATGAATTCCTTGTGATGTCATTTGCCATAACTAATGCCCCAACGATATTTATGGATCTAATGAATAGGGTGTTTAGGCAATACCTTGATAGATTAGTGATCGTGTTTGTTGATGATATTTTGATCTATTCAAGGAGTGAGAATGAACATGTGGACCATTTGAGAATTGTGTTGCAGGTTCTTAAAGACGAACAACTCTTTCCAAAGTTTAGCAAGTGTGAATTTTTGTTAAGGTTCGTAGCTTTCCTTGGTCATATTATCTCAAGTAAGGGTATTAAGGAAGATCCTAATATGGATGCGGTCAAGAGTTGGCCTAGACCTCTAACTTCTTCCGACATTAGAATTTTTTTGGGTTTGGCCGGTTACTATAGGATGTTTGTTGAGGGGTTTTCCCCCATTGCTTCTCCGTTGACGGCTTTGACTAAAAAGAAAGCTAAGTTTGAGTAGTCGGAGGCTTGTGAGAAAAGCTTCCAAGAGTTGAAAGATAGACTTACATCCGCTCTGGTGGTCACCTTACCGAAGGGTACCAATGGTTTTGTGGTATATTATGATGCCTTTAGAGTGGGGTTGGGATGTGTCCTCATAAAAAATGGTAAAGTGATCGCCTAAGCTTCAAGGATATTTAAAGTCCATGAGAAGAACTATCCGACCCATGGTCTTGAATTAGCGGCAGTAGTATTTTCCTTGAAAATATGGAGACATTACTTGTATGGGGTCCTGATGAATCCACGATTTGGACTCATTAAGGGTGTTATTATAATTGATGGAGATTCCTCAAATGCATATTTTGTGCCAATAGCTGATGTAAATCCTTGATTTTCAGGTAATTGTGGAACAAAGCATGGACACTAATGAGCAAAAAGAAACAAGGCAGCTGAAAGAACGAAGTAAAGAAGGCCTAAAGATCGCCTTACCCATTGGGCGACTCTTTGAATGGCCTTGATCTCACCTAAAGTTCTAGAGTGCCAAGCCCTGAAGGATAAAATCAAGTCGGCGAGTCGCCGAACTACTCCACAATGCAGTGTTTGATCGTTCAAAGTTACAAAACTTGAAGTTGTTGAAGGCAAAAGTAAAAAGGTGATGAAATTGACCAAAGGGCAAATCCCCAAGTGGATCGACGATCCCGACATATTGCTTCAAATGGTCCTTCACAACACATTTTTGGAGACTATAAATACATTGTTGAAAATTTAGTTTAGGAGCTATCTATCTAACTATCTACCTATCTCGTATTGAATATCAGTTTTGACATTTCAGAACTAAGTTTGGAGACAATATTTTCCTTAGCTTTGAAGATTTGAAGATTTCCATTTTTGAGAAATTGGAAGTGGGTCTTTGAGATTCTTCAACCTTGATCTTTGTAAAGGAGAAATCAATCTTACCCAGTAGACGAAAATACAATTTGGTAATGATTTTTATCTTTTTATGATGTCTAGCCAAAACCCCAATACCTGGGGTGTGATTATGTGATTATGGGTTGATTTAGATGTTGGGTATTGTTAATTGATAGTTTATATGTTGTTTAAAAGTGATTTCATTCAGTAATTGTGGCTTCATCTAAAGGTTGTAGTTGCAAATGCAACTCTACCTTCATGTTTTTTGCTTGCTCGAGAGAGAGGTTTCAAAATCAAGATTACTGATTTGATGGTCTGTGGGTATTGGGTTGTCATGGTTTTAGATCGAGAGAGTGAATCCTAAACCCTTTTCAACACATTCCACTGGAGAGAGTGAATGGACTAAAGCGTAGGCTATTCTTAATTGGTACTTATTGATGTTTGAGAGAAACCAATTTGATTCGGGGTAAATTGTTCAAGAGAAGGTTTATCCCTACTAAAGTCTAGCTTATTCACTGCTTTACAACTATTTACTATCAGTTGTAATTACACATCTGTCAACCTTAGCCTATAATTCAATAATATCCCAAGAACCTGTCTCTTTAGTTGTTTGTTCGTGTTGTTTGCTACTATTGTAGCTTATAATTACAATCAAAACCCCCCTGTTATTTGACACTTGTGTCACCCGAAACTTGAACCATGCTTTTATTAGAAAATATTTTTACCTATGATTAACTTGAACATATTTATATTTGGCTCTTGAATCTTAAGCACGTACCACTCCATGTGGGATTCGACCCCAACTAACTTAGTTGGGTTATATTATTGACTAACGATCATTGGCACTTAGTATTGGATGAAGTGTCCTAATACGTGAAATCAGGTTCATGTGGAGGTTTTCACCGATCACAAGAGTCTCCAATATGTGTTTAGTCAAAAGGACTTGAATCTCTAACAAGAGAAAGTGGTTAGAACTTTTGAAGGATTATGACATGAGTGTCCTTTACCACCCCGGCAAATCTAAAGTGATTGCGGATGCTCTTAGAAGATTGTCCATGGGTAGTGTGGCTTATGTAAAAGATTAAAAGATAGAATTGCTTCGTGAGGTGCATAGATTGGCCCGACTAGGTGTCCAACTTGTGGATTCCACCAAAGGTGGTTTCATGGTTTCTATTGGCTCCGAATCGTCCTTTGTGGTGAATGTGAAGTCTAAATAAGACCTTGATCCTATATTAGTTGAATTGAAAGAATCGATATTCAAGAAGTCCGTTGAGGCTTTCTCCAAAGGTGGAGAAGGCGTACTTAGGTACCAAGGTCGATAATGTGTTCTGGACGTGGATGGATTGAGGGAGAAAATTTTATAAAGGGCTCAAAGTTGTCGGTATTATATTCATCCGGGAGCCACCAAGATGTATCGTGATCTACAGGAAGTCTATTGGTGGAATGTAATGAAGGGAGTTATTTCGGTATTTGTAGCAAATGTCCTAATTGTCAACAAGTTAAGGTTGTGCATCAAAGGCCGGGAGGTTTGTCACAAAATATTCCTATTCCTACATGGAAGTGGTTTGATGTGAACATGGATTTTATTGTGGGTTTGCCTCGCACTCGAAGGCAACATGATTCTATTTGGGTGATTATAGATAGGATGACAAAATCAGCCCACTTTATTCCTGTCATGTTTTCTCATTGGGCAGAAGACTATGTCAATATGTATATAAAGGAGATAGTGAAGTTACATGGAGTTCCTTTATCCATTATTTCGGATCGGGGTACTCAATTTACTTCACACCTTTGGAAGTCATTCCAAAATGGGCTTGGTACTAAGGTGAAGCTTAGCACCGCTTTTCACACTCAAATGGATGGTCAAGCAAAACGCACCATTTAGACTTTAGAAGACATGTTGAGGGCGTCTTTTATAGATTTGAAGGGTAAATGGGATGACCACTTGTCACGATCCGAGAGCACCCCCTAGTCGTAACAGGGCGTACTCGACCCTGAATGGGTCTAATACAAGCCTCTTAGCATTCATAACATTAGATACATAGAAATAGTGCAGAATTTAAAACTTTTCTTTAATAAATCCAACATCAAAACACATTTATAGAGCAGCGGAATACTAAGTCTCACATGGCCATGTTAGACAAACTTTAACAAGATAGGGTTGCGGCCCTTTACAATCAAAGTCTTAACAAAGTCTTAAACATAAAATCATTGTCCTAGACATATGAGAACATACCAAAAGAGGTCTTGAGAGATCTCTAATCCCAACCTTACCTAGAGAGATCAATCACTTGCCAGAAGCTACAGTTGTAGTAAAAATAATAATATATGGGTTATCACACAAAAATGTACTAAGTATGATGACCATGAAAAAACATGCTTTATAAAGGGACATTTTGTTGAAAGTCATGCTTTATGCCATTTTTGTAAAACTTCAAGAACATTGATACAAGAGGCATAATATAAGGCACAACCAACATACAAAGTCACATAATTCACATTTGAACAAAATCACATATAGCTCTTTACCTTCACCTTGAGCCTCCACCTCAAGTAACCCTCAAGTTGTACCTCCTGCAATGTATGGGTAGCGTCACATACCACCACCCACACTAAGGCACCACCTGAAGGTCACCCAAAAATGAACTTACCATTCATCCTTTCCACCTTTACACAATATAGCATTGAGAGACATAAACATTATATGGATCACGACATCACATTAAGACCAACATCTAAGACAACTCTAAGTCAAACTTGTGCAATGTACAAGTAGCATCCCATACTAATACTCACACTAAGTACTTCTTTGAAGTCACCATAGACAAGGTACATCCATATAGAATATACATGACAAGGAAGTAACTCATAATACAATCCAAGTATAGCATGCATCTTTACATTTAAGCATTTAAGCCAACATTCTTCGTTAGATTCATTTAGGACACAATCATGCATTTTAATGGACTTTCATACATTAAGTTTGGAAAGACAATATGCATTTTCAAACATAGAAGACAAGCTATAGTCACAATACACTCATAACATAGGAATATCAATAACTTAGCAACCTCTAAGAACACTTGTGCAATGTATGGTTGGCATCCCATAATACCAACCTTACTAAGCATTCCTTGAAGCAACATATTCATTTCCATAATGTTCAAGCTTACCATAATCCATAGTCATAAATGAGCAATTATACATGTACATGAACTAACCATAAGGAAAGTCCCCTATTCATAATTTATCATACCATAAGGAAACCATTCCACAACATCCTAAGAAGTCTCCTTGTGCAATGTAAAAGTGAAGTCCCATACCCCCACTTCTACCAAGTAAACCCATTAAGAAATCATAGTATAGTTCCTATCATAATCATTATTTTATTGTTATTAGGGAATATTAGTCATAACCGACATAGACCATGTGAGCTACATCGAATCCGGTGTCCTATAACCCTACACAGAAAGAAGGCGTTCTTGCTTGCCGAAGGTAGAACTAATTATATTTAGCTTCTAAGTGGATCCATTAGCTAAGTCCTATGTTTGGCACATAGTTATAGGATAGGGAGATTGCTACTAGAAACCCAACCTATTGCATTAGCAGAGGAGCTTCCATCTCATGTGTTTACTATATATGAACCAACTTATTGCCTTAGCACAGGGGCCTTTTTACTCATTGGCCATATCCACTCAGTACTAGGCATTATTTCCAAATTATACATAATTAGTATAGAATTGTATCTACATGTGTGAAGGCATACTTTACCCTTCGTTCAATGCAACCCACTAAATAGTTCATAGATTCAATAGAGGTGAGAACTACCTTTCACCTTAGAATCAACATTAGTATGTGAGAATAACTATCACACCAAGATCATGTGTTCTCATGAGAATGGACTTTCAATCAACACAATAGGATCAACATGGTTATGTACGTTTAATGCATAATAATGTGTAAAAGTGCATATGAGAACCATACTTTCAATTACCACCATTAATACAACATGATCATGTTTATACATGGAGTGTCTGTGTGTAATTTTCCTTAAAATGACACAATCAACAACATCATAATCAACCTAGACCATTCATACAATATCAAGTGTAGGGGTAAGGGAAGAATAGCCTTTCAACAATACCACAATATACTCAATAGTCAGAGTACTTTCAAATTCTAGGTAAGTCATGAGTTCACACACAATCTTGCCAACATGAACAAACCTTCACCATATTCCCTTCAAGGGCCAAACATATAGCAATAGAAAAATAGATAAGGGAATACCATGATCCAACAACTCATGAATACATTAATCATATCATGGTTTGCACTTTATAATTCAAGTATTCATCAATATGCACATAATATCATGATCAAGTCAATTCATGTTTAGAAGCATTACCCTAACCCAATTCAAGTCTAGGTGATCTAATCTAAGGCATTACATTGAGAAATTCATCATTCTTGGAGGATCACATTTAAACCCTCAATTGCCTCTTTCATGAGATAACCCTAGAATCCTAAGTTAATCAAGAATACATATAGAATTATACTAACATCAAGTAACTACATCATAATTAAACACCTCCACCTTTCAAGTGGATCAACATCTCTAACACAATTTTACTACAACAAGTACTTAGGTCAAACTTGCCCTTTCAAGGCTATGATAACAAATCCTCAATTCAGCAAAAATTCAACATAATTAGTCATAGATGATGACACAATTCAACAATCTAAATCAATCTAGGCATAAATCCATCAACATTCAATCATAATCAACAACCTACTTCATAAGGCACAATTTAGGAATTGAGAAAAATTATGGGTTCATAGAATATTTTTTATCTTAAATCATCAATTAAACATCAATATAATCATATTTTATCATTTGAAAACGTTTAATGCAAGAACCCATGAGGTTGAGTAAAACTTAGGGTTTTGTGTAACTTGAAAACCATGAAAACTTCTTCGAAATTGACTCTAGGGTGAAAATTAACCCTAGATGAAGGATCAACATACCATATACTTGAAGAATCCCACGAAAATCTACCCTAAAGCCTTCCTCTTCAAGCTCTAAGTCTTCTTCTCCTCTTGGTCTTCAATGGATTTCTTAGATAGAAGATATTTTGGGAGAGAGAGTTTTGATATGGGGAAAAGTGAATAATGAAATCTAAAAATATCATTTTAATGTTTTAATACGCTTAAAATACCTTAAAACACTTAAAATAACCGTCCAAACATTAATTGGGACTTAGGGTGAATTTACCAATTCACCCATAAGTTGGATGTATCCCTTGACAGCAAACAAGGTCTCATTCACGAGACCCCCATCCACGGACCATGGATGGGTTGATGGATCGTACTGGTCTTCCGTCAATGGTCTTTTTGGCTTGGTTAGAAAACCATTGACCTACGGAGGACATCCACGGGGTGTGGATGGACCTACGGGGCATGGACACTTTTAGTAGGTCACCCTTTTTTTGGCCAGCTTTATGGTTTCCTTGGGGTCTTGGGGTGTAGACTTAGGGTCCTCCTCAAGGACCCTTAGGGTGGTCCTTGGGGAGTAATACCTTGACGTCCAACCCCTAAACACCTCAGCCATGAGTTGTGACAAAATACAACACCATCAAATCTCATGACAAACAGAAATGCACACACGTTAGGTTCTAGTTTCACTAGTTCATTTTTAGGGTCGTTACACCTCTTGCCATTGATAGAGTTTGCCTACAATAATAGTCAATACTCAAGTATCGGTATGGATCCTTTTGAAGCCCTGTATGGTAAAAGATGTAGGTTGGTTTGAGGTAGTTAATATTGCTCTTATTTGTCCCGGATCAGTTTTTAAGGCTTTTGAGAAAGTTTGACTCATTATAAAGAGCTTGAGAATGGCTCCAAGTAGAAAAAAGTCCTATTTCCGATGTTAGAATAAGGGATTTAGAATTTGAAGTTAATGATTGGGTCTATTTGAAAATCTCACCTATATATGAAAGGTGTAATGAGGTTCGGCAAGAAGGGGAAATTTAGTACCCGGGATGTGGGCCCATATCAAATTTTGAAGTGTATTGGGAAACTTGCCTAAGAATCGGACATGCCAAATGAGTTGGCTCCGGTTCAACCGGTATTTTATGTTTCTATGCTTAAGAAGTGTATTGGATATCCAGTATTGTAAAGACTCGGAAAACTAGTAGGTGAAACTAGAGCCTTACGAGTGAGTTGTTGGGTTTGATGTGGAGTTTTATGTTGTAAAATAATATCCCGAGCTTAGGTTGAGGGCTTTAGGGGATAAATGTCAAGGTACGAATCTCCAAAGACCAACCAAGGTTCGTTGAGGAGGACCCTAAAGTCTAACCCCAAGGCTGCCCCAAGAACCAAAAAGCTGCCAAAAAAATTAATTAGACATATTTAAGACCTTTTAAACCATTAACCACTCCTTTACAATTAATAATTCCCAAACTCAAAATAGCAAGCACCTTCTCTCCTAAAATTCTCTCTCTAAAACCTCCATTGAAGAAGAAGAAAAAGTCAAGGTCTATGTCTCAAGGACTCATCTTTTTCACTCAATTTTGTGAGGAATCTTCAATTAAGTTATGGTAGTTTTTATTCATGGTTAAATTTTGATTCATGAAGTCCTCAAAACATTTTCAATGGTTTAATTAGCATATATTAAGATTGAATTGTTTTATTATGGTGGTTTTAAGATAAAATCCCTCATGAATCCAGGATTTTCCCATAACCCTAATTTATGAATTTTATGTGGGTGAATTGTTGTAAGTTGAATGTTATGTAACTAATCTTGTAATGCCTTAGTTAATTCAATTATGTCATTATTCATGCATAAATTGTAGTAATTGTACGTGTGTTGATGAATTGTGATTCATGGGCTTGAAGGGAAAATTATGAAGCATGTAGTATAATCATGATTCTTATGTATATTCTTTGTGATTTCAATGAAAGTAATGTGATCATGACTACAATGCAATAGTGATATTATTGAATGGTTATTCTCAAATATACACTTGTGAATGATGATGATATAATGTGAAAGGTTTCTTCAATGTAATGTCACATCTTCAATTGGTAGGCTTAGGGCGTTATCTTCTTTTGTAACTAAAGTATCTTGACTTAATGAACATTGAATCAGTAGACCTAATGGTGGTAGCCCTTTCATAAATGATTAATGAAATATTCTAGGATCTGTCTTGAATAGGTAGACCTGATGGTGGTAGCCCTTGCACGATGAGTCTATGAACTATTCTAATGATGTGTCTTAGATTGGTAGGCTAATGGAACCTTTCCATGCACGATAATGATTAAACTTTGATCGGTAGGCTTATGGAACCCTTACATAAATGACAATGATTAACCTTGGATAGGTTGGTTTATGGAACCCATCCATGAGGATTTGATGAGCTATCCTAATAATGTACCTTGAATCTGTAGGCTTATGGTACCATTTCATGTGTAGTAATGTTAAAGAAGTGAAATACTCTATGCGAATTTAAAGCTTAGCACCGAGTGGATATGGTAAGGTGGAAGCTCCCATGTTATATCGATTTTCAATGAACACCTTTCTTATCCCATAACTATGTGCCCACATAGGTTATTAGCTAGTGGATCCACCTAAGCTAAAATGTTACCGGTCCTACATTAGGCATGTAGACCAACCCATTAAGGTGTGGGATAGACACCATGTTCCATGGTTTGCTCAGATGGTCTATGTCGGTTAATGCGTATTCCCATCATGTAAGTTATGTACTAGGGTTACTCAAGAGGTTCTATTAGGTGTGGGTTGTAGTATGGGATGCCATTAATGCATTGCATGAGTAGGATTTGAGAGAGCTATGGTTTGTTTCTCTAATGTATTAAAGTCTAATAAAATGAATGTGCTCATAATGATGTTAATGAGAATGTTAACTTAAAGGCTTAATGTAATGATGAATGCTTAACTTGGAAATGTTATTATGAGTTTCTTTCCTTATCATGCCTTACTAATTGAGAATGTCCTTTATCCATGATTATTGACTAAAGATGAGAATGAAGAATGGTAAGTATGTTATTGTGGCCTCAATGTGGTATTTAGTATGAATGGTATTATGGGATGTCATTCATACATTGTACAAGTATAACTGAGGGTTACTTTCATGATGGTTTTATTATGTTCTAATGACTTACATGATGAATATGGTTATATCTTATGTGTTTTTACTAAAGATGCATGATGATTCTCAAACTTGTTAAATGCATGCTTTTCAACCAGAATGTCCTTTTTAAGCATGATTTTTGCATGGCATTCATACTCACTACAAGTCACCAACTAGCATGGCATTCATGCTTTTCTACTGTTTTACCAAGTGTAGGTTCTGGATCTTAAGGTGACTTGTAGTGTTCAATGCTTGGATTGATTCTCGCAAAAGCTAGTTGGTGAGTCCTCATGGTTCGAGGATGAGAGTTATCATTTCTAGTTTCATTTATGTCATTTTACGTTTCGGTATCTTTGATTCAAGTTGTATTAGATAGCCATGTGAGACAAGTTAGACTTCCACTGTATGTTTTTAAATAAAGACTTCAATTGTATGGATAAATGTTTTAAATTTTGTACTATTTTCTTATGTCTTATGTTATGAATGATATGAAGCTTGTATGAGGCTTTTTGGAGTCTTGTACGTCGTATCACGTTTGGGGTGTACGCTCGAGTCGTGTCAAACATGGTAGTAAAGCACAAGATGTTGGGATGGTTTTTAGGATTGATGTCTCACAAGCCACGTCTCGTAGAGTATATTTTATTTGTGTGAAGCGTGCGACATTTATGAGTGAGAGGATATAAGACATGAGAAACTACACTTCTATCATTACACATTAAGTCGTGCTACAAAGTTTAACTCTATAAAGTCCATTTCCTAACCCTTCTCTTGTGTTTGCAGGAAATGAATACACGAAGGGCTAATGCTAGAAGGGTGGAAGAGGAGAATGTGAATGAGGGAGTTCCTCTCCAATTCCCCAAGGTCCTCAAGTTCCTCAAGGCAATCAATTTCTGATTAACTCTTCGGCTATGTAAGATAAAGAAGTTACGTCGGCGCTTATAATTATTGCTTAATTCGTGACTACTCAAGCCGAAGCTACGATGCCCCAAGCCAATTGGGGTGTTGAGACTCATGTGAACCCTAACATGAGCACTATGGCTTCTAGGTTGAGTGACTTTGTGAGGATGATTCCTCTAATGTTTCTTGGTTCCAAGGTGGGAGAGGATCCTCAAGAGTTAGTGGATGAGGTGTATAAGGTAGTTAATGTTATGGGGGTGACATCTATAGAAAAAGCGGAGCTAGCCTCTTACCAATTGAAGGATGATGTCCAAGTTTGATTCACTCAATATAAGAGTAATAGGCCGGTAGGAGCGGGTCCCATAGATTGGGAAGTGTTCAAGAAAGCATTTCTTGATAGGTTCTTTCCTTGTGAGAAGAGGGAAGTTAATATAGAAGCATTTATCAACCTTATGCAAGGTAGAATGAGTATGGAAGAATATTCTTTTAAATTTACCCTTTTGTCTAAGTATGCTCCATCTTTGGTGTCAAATTTGAGAGATTAGATAAGTAGCTTTGTGATGGGTGTGTTCGACTTAGTTGAGGATGAATGTCGTACGGCAATGCTCCATGATGATATGGATATATCTAGGCTTGAGGTGTATGCTTAACAAATTGAGGAGTCCAAAATTAAGAGAAAGAATAGGGAGATTATGATATCTAGGTCCGATGAGCAAGGTCAACCAAGGTTCAAAAAGAGATCTTCCAATCAAGATTCTTCAAACACCCCTAGGGTTAACCAATATAAAGGTAGTGGGTCTCCATTTCCTAAACCTACTTGCACCAATTGTGGAAAAAGGCATCCTGGGAAGTGCCTAGCTAGTACAAATGGGTGGTGTAGTTGTGGAAAGAAGGATCATAAAGTGAAAGATTGACCTACACTTTTTGCAAAAGGAAGAGATGCTAATCAAGCTTCTCTTAATGGTACGGTTCCTATCCCTCCAAATTATGGTCGTTTCTATGCACTCCGGTCTAGAGAGGACAAAAGAGCCATTTCGCATAAAGACAACAGTATGTTGATAGTTTCTTACAGTTGTAAATGTTTTATTTAGGTCCCTATGCTATTTTGATGTTAAGCCTTAGTATGGGTTTACTCCCAAGGGGGAGATGGTATGCTTAAGATGTAAGGTTGTTGAGAGTTCTGATATCCCTATCTCTTTCCTCTATTCTTATTCAAGCTTAAGACAAAGAGTTCCTTGTAGCTTGTTTCATGTTTTGGAGTCATGTGTCATTTATGTATTTCCATGGTCTCCTTATGTTATGCATGTTCTTGATGAATTCATGTTTAATGAGAAAATGAGTTTTCATGATTTTTATTCCCTATGTTAATGTGCATCTAGTATGAGTTGTCTATATGCTTCATGAGATGAATTGTTGGAAATTCTTAAATGTGCTACTGAGAATAAATGCATAATTGCTTCATGATGTTATGATGAGCATTATTTGAGTTGGAGAAGGTAATTCCTCCAATTATATGTGAAATGTTGATGTTTTCATGCATAATGGGTTTGTAGATGTAGTTCCTACTTTCTTGTGTTGCATTGAGTATATTGAGATGGAGTTGATGTGTCCTCCTTGTTTTGTGCATTTTTATGATGTTTCCTGCATGATGGGCTGCTAGTCTTGAGTCTTTATTTCCGTTACATGTTTTAACTATCATTGGAGGACGAATGTTCCCAAGGGGGAGATAATGTAACGACTCAGAAAAACTAGTAGGTGAAACTAGTGCCTTATGGTGAGTTTTTGAGTTTGATATGGAGTTTTATGTTGTCAAATGATTTCCCGAGCATAGGTTGAGGGGTTTAGGGGAAAAATTGTAAGGTACGACTCCCCAAGGACCAACCAAGGGTCCTTGAGGAGGACCCTAAAGTCTAACACCATGGCTGCCCCAAGAACCAAAAACCTGTCAAAAAAATTAGGACCTACGGATGGGACCTACTGGGGCTAGGTCCATCCATGCCCCGTGGAACCAAGTCGTAGGTCAGGACCCCAAAATGTAGAGTTGGATAAACCACCCATGGACCTGCAGGATGTGGTGTGACCCCATTCACGATCCGTTGGTGAGGGGGCCGTGAGTCACACCTGTAAGCTGCCTAGGTTCGGCCATTTGAGGGGCAACTTGGTAAATTCCTAGGTTACTTATATTGAAGTAAGGTCTGTTTATATTGATTAATTATACATATTTAAGACGTTTTAAATAACTAATCACCCCTTTACAATTAATAATTCCCAAATTCAAAATAGTAACCACCTCCTCTCAAAATATTCTCTCTCTAAAACCTCCATTGAAGAAGAAGAAGAACTCAAGGTCTAGGGCTTAAGGACACATTTTTTTCACTCAATTTCGTGAGGAATCTTCAATTAAGGTATGGTATTTTTGATTCGTTGTTAACTTTCCATCCATTAAGTCCTCAAACCATACATTTCAAAGTTGGAAATTCTCCAAAACTAAGGGTTTTCATTCTAGTTCTTGGATTCTTTCTCAAAATGTTTTCAATGGTTTAATTATCATATATTAATATTGAATTTTTGTATTATGGTGGTTTTAAGATAAAATCCCCCATGAATCCATGATACCCCCATAGCCCTAATGTATGACTTTGATGTGGGTGATTTGTAGTAAGTTCAATGTTATGTAATTGACCTTTCTTATCCCATAACTATGTGCCCACATAGGTCTTAGCTAGTGAATCCACCTAAGCTAAATGTTACAAGTCTTACCTTAAGCAAGTAGACCACCTTTTTATGGTGTGGGGCTTCATGACACCAGATTCGATGTCTAGCTCACATGGTCTATGTCGGTTAATCACTTATTCCCATCATATGAGATGTGCATTATGGTTTCTTGAAGAGTTCTATGAAGTGTGGGTGGTAGTATGGGATGCATCCATGCATTGCACGAGTAGGCTTTGAGAGAGCTATAGTGAGTTCTCTAAGGTCTTAATGACTAATGAATGAAAGTTTTCTTAATGAAGCAAATGAAAAATGTTGACTTATATGCTTAAATTTAATGATGCATGCTATACTTGGATTGTATTATGAGTTACTTCCTTGTTATTACTTATGAAATGTTTATGTCTCTTATGTATGAGTATTATGTAAAGATGGAACGGATGAATGGTAAGTTCACTTTTGGTGACCTTAATGTGGTATCTAGTGTGGATGGTTGAATGGGACGCTATTCATACATTGCACAAGGTATGGCTTGGGGTTACTTGAGGTGAATTCTTATTGTAATGAAATGTCTTATATGGTTGATTATGTTCCAATGTGACAAAATGACTTATATGTTGGTTATGTTTTTATATTATTCCTCTTACACTTATGTTCATGAAGTTTTATCAAACTGGCATAAAAGCATGACTTTGAAATAAAATGTCTTTTTTTAAACATTATTTTTACATGGCTATCATACTTAGTACTTAATTGTGCTAACCCATATTTCTCTTATTTTACTACATGTGTATGTTCCGGCAAGTGAGTTGCTTTCTCTCTAGTTCAAGGGCTCGGATTGAAATTCTTCCAAGGGTAAGTGGTATGTCCTCATAGATTGAGAACAAGCACTTTTGATGTTTCATTTCTTTCATGTAATAGACATATGTTAGACTTTCGAGTGTAAAGGGCTGTGACCCTACTTTTGTTTCCAGATATTGTTTTAGATGGCCATGTGAGAAAATATACTTCCGTTGTTTTAAATAAGTATTTTCGATTGTATGGATTTAAATGAGTTTTAATTCCATACCATTTGTATTATCTATTGCAATGACATGCTATGAGGCTTGTATGAGACTTTTCAGAGTCTTGTATGCCGTGTCTCTTCCGAAATATAGGCTCGGGTTGTGACAACCTTGAATTGGTAGGTTTTTGGCACCCTTTCATTGGTAATAATGTTAAAGTAATGAACTACTCTATGGGAATTTAGAGATTAGAACTGAGTGGATATGGTATGATGGAAGCTCTCCCCAAGTTAGGTTGGGTTTCAATAAACACCATTCTTATCCCATAAGTATGTGCCCACATAGGTTATTAGCTAGTGGATCCACATAAGTTTAGATGTTACCTGTCCTACATTAGGCAAGTAAACCAACACTTTACAATGTGGGAAAGACACCGGATTTGTCACGACCCAGGGGTACCCCCTAGACGTAACACGGGGTACTTGACCCCGCAGGGGTCTCATACAAGCCTTTAGCATATCATGACATAAGAACATGGGGAAAAATGTGGAAAATTTAAGACTTTTCATTACAATCGAAGTCTTTTATAAAATGAGAGACAGTCTATAACACAATGTCTCAAATCACTTATAACACTTGGATTAAAAACTTTTGAATACAATCTTAGGGACACGGTCCTTACAAAAAGTCTAAAACGTAAAAGAAAGACATAAAGGACATATTGTCAAGCCCTCGAATACTATGAGGACTTACCAATCTTCTTCTTCTTGATCTACTAAGGTCCTAGCCACGAGGGTAGAATTCGATATCTCCAAACCCTACACTTAAAGAAATGTAGAAATATGGGTTAGCACAAAATGTACTTAGTATGGAAGCCATGCATAAGAATCCTTAAACCATGCTTAAAAGGGACGTTTTATTTGAAACCATGCTATATGCCAATTTTGAACAACATCTTTGAAATAGTTGGAGAATGTAGCTCATAAGACAAACCATGCACAATTCATCATAACTTAAGGGATATCATATTAATCATAAGAATAGTCTCCAACACAACATAATGCGTACTTCAATCTTCACAAGATAGAGATCACATTCTTAATTACATACCAAGATCATATCATCATAATAGAACTATCACATAATCAACCCTAAGCCACACTTGTGCAATGCATAGATAGGATTCCATAATCCCATCTACACTAACTATCACTTCTAGGACACCATGATCATGCATAACATAAGTTCATATATCTTCATAGCATAAGGAAACAACACCATAACCCCATTATAAGTCTACTTGTGCATTGTATAAGTGAAGTTCCATAACACCACTCACACTAAGTAAAGCCCATTAGGAAGTCATAAGTATAGTTCATGTTCATAATTCATATAAAGCATAAATTTAACTCATAATCATCATATCATAAGAGAACATACCACAATCACTTTGGAAGCCCACTTGTGCAATGCATGAATGAAGTCCCATACCCCCATCCATACTAAGTAGAACTTCTTGAGGAACCATAGTACATAACTCATGTTCATATCAGAATTCATATTCTTATCATATAGGGAAATATAGCCTTAACCGACATAGACCATGTGAGCTACATGGAATCCGATTTTCTACCCCCACACCGAAAAGAGGTGTCCTACCTGCCTAATGTAGAAAATATGTAATAGCTTTTAGGTGGATCCACTAGCTATATACCTATGTGGGCATATAGTTATGGGAAAAGGAGATTGCTACTAGAAACCCGGACTACTAGCATAAAAGGTTTCCATCTCATGAGATAACTTATATTGGGAAGCAGGACTTTCTAGCGTAAAAGCTTCCATCTAACTTTCATATCCACTCGGTGCTAAGCGTAAAAGATTCCATCTACGGGTGCAATCCAAACCCATGGACCTACGGACTGTGGGTGCATTGACGCCCCGTCCTGAAGGTTTGTGGATGGTGGCTGCAACTGGTCACATTGGGGCCTGACCAATGACACTCACCTATGGGGCGTGGGTCCACCTACTGGGCATAGGTTCCATCCATATGTGGCCCCAAATTGACAGGTTTTTGTCAAATGGGGCAGCCTTGGGGTTAGGCTTTGGGGTCTACCTCAAGGACCCTTGGTTGGTCCTTGGGGGGTCGTACTTTGACGTTTAAATGCTATAACCCTAGTTCTAAGCTCAGGAATTCAATATAACACCTAAACCCCACATCAAACTCAAAAACACACTCGTTAAGCTCTAGTTTCACCAAATGGATTTCCGGGTTGTTACATTATCTTCCTCTTAGGAAATTTCATCCTCGAATGACACATTAAACACTTTAGGGAATAAAAGATTCAAAACTAGAAGCCCATCATGCATGAAACATCATAAACTGTAACACCCCGAAAATTCTAGGACTTAAGTTAAAGCCTCACCTTATGAATAATGACTTAAAAATAGTTAAAATGATGTTTATTAATCTAAACTAATGTAATTGACTTGGTTTGGAAGAATAAAAGTCTAAACGTCAAGAAACGACCACGACGTCCGGAAACTAGAGAAGAATGTGTTCTAGTGTGTCCTTAGGTTTTGGGCAGGTTTTGGAGTGTCGTATGATGGTATAATCTCGTGAAAATGATTAAAATAGGTAAATATATGTTCCTAGGGTCAAAATGTTCAAATACGACTCCGCGGGGCCACCTTAAAGGGCCTCGAGGAGGGCTCCAACCTTAGCCAAGGAAGCTTGCAAATTGCACATAGAGGGAATAGAAGCGCGTCGCGCACTTGCTCCCCCAAGGAGAAAAAAGTCAGTTCGCGACGCGGTCGTGTTGCGGACTCCACTGTCTCAAAATTTAATTCCAAATATCTTCAGGGAACAGCTCTGCATCGCGGACTTGTTCTGCGTCTGTGACGAAAATGATGAAATTCAGAAATCTATTTTCACTTCATTAAAGAGTCCATTTAAGTGAGGGGTATTTAGGGTACTTTAGGGGACGTGTATATAATGAATTTTAAGTCAATTTAACTTACTTTTATCACTAAAACACAAGAGCTCTCCAATCCTTCTCTCTACTCTCTCTCTTCTCAAGAACTGCATTGAAGAAGATTGAACCTTCAAGAAGAAGACCAACACTCCAAGGTTTCAACTCAGATTTTCGTGCTTAATTCATTTCTAAGGTATGGTTGCTTATCACTCTTGGGATTCCTTTCCCCCAATAGGCCCCTTCAAGATGAACTTCAAAATCTTCAATTTCTAGGTTTCAATCCAAAAACGTGGGTCTTCTTTCTAAAGTGAACTTGATGTTATAAACTGCCTTTGATTGATGTTATATGAACAATTATAGATGAATTTATGTTGTATTGGTGGTTTCTTGAGAATTTCCCATGAGACCCATGTTTCTCCTTCTTTTTCTAATTCTAACCCTAGTTTGTGTTGGATATTGATTAAAGGCTATGAATTGAATGTGATGTTATGTAATTCATGTTTGTATGGTGATTCTACCCTAGGTTATGTATAATTTGTATGAAATTAGGGTTGTGTTTTTGAATGAAGCCTTGAAGGCTATGAAGGGAATATGTCAATTACTTATATTGATGTTAATTATGTTATTACTTCATGAATTACCTTGTATTCTGTATTGGTAATTGAAGTATTGATGTCTCACGAAGGGCAAGAAGGTATGAAGGTTGGTTCTTCTTTGAACACAAGTGTGAAAGGTTAATTACTTATATTGTAATGATGCTATACCTAATGTGTTGTTGTGGTGTTGATGACCTAGTTTCCTCATCCTTAACCCTCTACACTTGAATTAGCTATAAAGTATATATGTATATTATGGTATTATTGCTATATGATTGAAAGGTAATTCTCATGATTGTAGTGTAATGCAAAGTGAAAGGTTTACTCACTTGCTAAGTGTTTCTAAAGTGAAAGGATTGTTACTTAGCTTACTTATGAACGCATATGAGCTATTATGATAAGATGTTTACATAAGAGTCTAGTAAAGGCTAATGTGAACTTATGTGATAACTAAAGATGATTACAAAAGGGAATTAGATGCTTAGCACTGAATGGGCATGTAAATGAGATGGGGGTCTCACGTTTAGTATGTCCGGCTCCCCACATGGGTTTCCTCACGCTTAGCAAGTCCGGATTACCTACAGTATGTGTTGTCTCATGAGATGGAAACCCCCACGTTTAGTAAGTTAGGGTTTGTAAAAGCAATCTCATTGACCCTTAAATATGTGCCCACATGGGACTCTAGCTTAGTGGTTCCACCTAGATAGCTATGTATGAATAGTTACACCTTAGGCAAGGGTTAACCCTCTCTTTTCGGTGTGGGAGTTGAATACCGGATTCCATGTAGCTTTCATGGTCTATGTCGGTTATTGCAATATTTCCCTAATGAAAAAGTAAATGAAGGTATGAAAGGTGTGAACTCTTACTAGGGCTTTCTTAAGGGTTTCTACGTGGTGTAAGGGAGGGTATGGGACTTCTCTTGCACATTGCACTTGTGGGATCCTAAGAGAATGTTATAGTAGTGTTCTCTTATGATTATGATTATTATGACTTATGTATGTTGAAGCTATGTTATATATGATCATTATGAATGTGGTAAGTTGTGATGAATTATGATCTTATGAATGTATGCATGAAGTAGGTTGCTTAATGTGATACTTGGCTTTGAATAGGGTTATGGGGTTCTATTCTTTGCATTGCACTAGTATTGATTGGGTAAGTTGTGATGAATTATGATCTTATGAATGTATGCATGAAGTAGGTTGCTTAATGTGATACTTGGATTTGAATAGGGTTATGGGGTTCTATTCTTTGCATTGCACTAGTATTGATTGGGCTCTCTACATGTTGGGATGATATTATGTTGGTTTGGACTATGATACTTAATTTGTGTGCATATTGGATTTACTTGGCAAAAAGCAGGTTTTGAATAAAATGTCCTTTTATGCATATTTCAATGGTTTTTATGCATAGTAGCCATACTTAGTACGTGTGTTGTACTAACCCATATCTTCTCCATATTCCCAAACATTTAGGTTCGGGCCGTTGAGGATTCAAGCTTACTTCTCAAGACAGTTGGAGTTGCTTCCCCAATTTGGTGAGTCCTTATGTCCGAGGACAAGACCCTATGATCTAGCTTCTATGTTTAGTTCTTTTCTTATGTTAAAAGACATTGTTGTACTTCCTATTTGCAAGACTTCTTATTGATGTAAGGGCTAAGTCTCGTTTTCGATACTTCTATGTCTAGATGGTGCATTGTGACGAAGTTAGATTCTATTTTTCATATATGTAGTGAAGTTGAACTTCCAAAGTAAAAGTTTTAAATTTTCCGTGATTTTATTCTATGATATATGTAATGATGAATGCTAAGGGCTTGTATAAGACCTCTTCGAGGTCGAATATGCCGGTAATGACTAGGGGGATCTCTCGGATCGTTACATAATTGGTATCAGAGTATAAGGCTGAGAATAATGTAGGATTCATGTCACAAGATACCATGTGGAATAGAGTCTTTATCATGGGTGTGAAGCCCGCCACACTTATGAATGAGAGGCTACGAGATGCTTAGGAACTTTCACTCTTTTGTTATTCCATAGTCATGCCTAAGAGTCTTAACTCTATTTAGTCCTTTTCTTCTAATCCTTCTCTTGTGCTTATAGGTAATGAATACAAGAAGGAATAACGCAAGGAGGGCCGGTATGGAGATTGTGAATGAGGCGGTTCCCCCTCAAGCTCCTCAAAACCCTCAAGTTCCTATTGAAGAACGGGCTATGTCTAATGTTGAGATAAGGTCAGCTATTCATAATTTGACTCAAGTGTTGGCCACTCAAGGTGCAAGGGATGCTAGGGTGTAAGTGAACCCCAATGCTAGCACTACCGCTTCTAGGATAAGGGATTTCACAAGGATGAATCCCCCTACATTCTTTGGCTCCAAAGTGGAAGAAGATTCACAAGGGTTCATTGATGAAGTGTTTAAGGTTCTAGAGGCTATGGGTGTGTCTTCTCAAGAAAAGGCGGAGTTAGCCGCCTATCAACTCAAAGATGTGGCACAAGTGTGGTATGAACAATAATGGAAGGAGGGGAGACCTATTAGAGAGGGTCCGTTAAGTTGGGCAACATTCAAGATGGCTTTTCTTCATAGGTTTTTCCCCTTGGAACTAAGGGAGAGGAAAATGCAAGAATTCATCAACCTCCGTCAAGGGGGTATGAGTGTGAAGGAGTATGGCCTCAAGTTCACTCAATTGCCCAAGAATGGTCCTACTTTGGTGTCGGACTCTAGAGCTACAATGAACAAAATTGTTATGGGTGATTCCATAGTTGCTAAAAGAGTTTATAGGGGTTGTCTCATATCATTGCCCAATAGAATCACTTTAGTTGATTTGGTGGAACTTGATATGTTAGACTTTGATGTTATATTGGGAATGGATTGGCTTCATGCCAACTTATGGGGGTATCAAATCTTGTGGTGAATAAATGTAGGTCGGCTATGATAATCCCAAGCATGGACATTTCTTGTCTTATGGTTCATACCGAACAAATTGAGGAGCAAACGCATAAGCAAGTTGGCAGAGAATTGAAGAGGTCAACGGCCGATGATGGAGATTATTCTAAGGTTAGGTTTGAAATCCAAGATAAGCCAAAGTTCAAAAAAAGGTTTTCCAACCAAGGTCCTCCTAACAATCCAAGGGTCAACAAAGGTAAAGTGTCTACGCCCAAGCCTTAAGAAGCAAGAAGTGGTGGTCCTTATGTTGAGAAGCCTATTTGTACAAAGTGTGGTCAAAAACATGAAAGCAAGTGGCTAGTTGGCACGGGTAATTGCTATGGTAGTGGTAAGAGCGGCCACATAAAGAGGGACTACCCTATGCTAAAGGCTCAATGAAGGGAACATTCTCAAGCACAAGCAAGCTGCCCAAATCCCGATGCTCCTAAGAAGAATCACTTGTATGCTCTCCAATCCCGAGGTGATCAAGAGAGCTCTCCGGATGTTGTGACCGGTATACTACAAGTAGTTTCAATTAATGTTTATGCATTGTTGGATCGTGGTGCCACTTTGTCTTTTGTAACCCCTTTAGTGGCTATGAAGTTTGATATATTTCCCGATGTCTTAGATAAACCCTTTTCGGTTTCTACCACAGTGGGTGATTCCATAGTTGCTAAAAGAGTTTATAGGGGTTGTCTCATATCATTGCCCAATAGAATCACTTTAGTTGATTTGGTGGAACTTGATATGTTAGACTTTGATGTTATATTGGGGATGGATCGCCTTCATGCCAACTTATGGGGGTATCTAATCTTGTGGTGAATGAATGTAGGTCGGCTATGCTAATCCCAAGCATGGACATTTCTCGCCTTATGGTTCATGCCGAGCAAATTGAGGAGCAAAAGCTTAAGGGAGTTGGTAGAGAATTGAAGAGGTCAAGGGCCGATTATGGAAAATCTTCTAAGGTTAGGTTTGAAATCCAAGATAAGCCAAAGTTCAAAAAGAGGTTTTCCAACCAAGGTCCTCCGAACACTCCAAGGGTCAACAAAGGTAAAGTGACTACCCCCAAGCCTCAAGAAGCAAGAGGTGGTGGTCCTTTTGTTAAGAAGCCTATTTGAACAAAGTGTGGTCGAAAACATGAAGGCAAGTACCTAGTTGGCACGGGTAATTGCTATGGCATGAGGAGGGACTGCTCTATGCTAAATGTGCAAGGAAGGGAAAATGCTCAAGCACAAGAAAGTGGCCAAAATCCGGATGCTCCTAAGAAGAATCGCTTATATGCTCTCCAATCCCGAGGTGATCAAGAGAGCTCTCCGGATGTTGTGACCGTTGTCGTTAATTTTTTATTTAGGTGCCCAATTTACTTCCCATATTTAGAGGTCTTTCCAAAGTGGGCTTGGTACTCAAGTGAAACTTAGTACCGCATTTCACCCTTAAACGGATGGTCAATCGGAACGCACCATCCAAACCATAGAGGACATGTTGAGAGCGTGTGTCATTGACTTCAAAGGTAATTGGGATGACGACCTATATTTAATAGAATTCTCCTACAACAGTAGGTACCACTGGAGTATTGCTAAGGCACCCTTTGAAGCATCCAGTTGGGTGGTTTGAAGTAGGTGAATTTGCTCTTCGTGGTCTAGAGGTAGTCTTTGAGTCTACGGAAAAAGTTCAACTTATAAGGGATAGGTTGAAAATGGCTCATAGTCGGCAAAAGTCTTATGCTGATAATAGAAAGAGAGATCTTGAATTTGAAGTAGGTGATTGGGTATACTTCAAGATCTCACCCATGAAAGGGGTGATGAGGTTTGGTAAGAAGGGGAAACTTAGCCCCCGGTATGTTGGGCCTTATGAGATCTTGAAGCGTGTCGGAAAGGTCGCTTATGAGTTGAAACTACCCATTGAATTGGCCCAGGTTCACCCGGTGTTCCATATTTCTATGTTAAAGAAGTGTGTACGTGACCCGATGTCCATTCTCCCTCTAGAAGGTTTAGTGGTTAATGAGAACCTTTCTTATGAAGAGGTTCCGGTTGAAATCCTAGATCGTCAAGTTAAGAAGTTAAGGAATAAAGAGGTTGCCTCCATAAAAGTCCTATGGAGAAACCACCTAATTGAGGGTGCAACATGGGAGGCCGAGGCCGACATGAAGTCCCGCTACCCTCATCTTTTTACTCCTACTCATAGCCAAAGTTGAGGTCAGTAGTCTCTCTTAAATAGGTATAAGTTGAAAATCATGTGTGTTGATGATTATGACATGATTTCCTTGTATGTGCATATTTTTGTGAAAATTCATGCTTAAAGTGGTATTTTGAGTTTTCATAAATTTTGTTTCTCATGATTGAAATTGCACCCATAGATGTTTTTTGATGTTATCTTCATGAGAGTTGTAATGAGCATGCTTGATGTTGTCTTGCTAAAGAAATGTCTTGTTGATTGCTTAATATTTATGTTGATGCTCACTGAATATGGAGAAGGTAGTTCCTCCTATACTTATGTGAAGTAAAGAGTTTTGAGCATAGTGATGTTGTGTATTAAATCCGTATATGATATGATGATATTATGTTGTTAATGTGACTGGTTGTTGTGCTGCTAGTTTGAGTCATTAACTCCCTAAAATGAAGTCCAAGTGACATTCGGGGACGAACGTTCCTAACGGGGCAATATTGTAACACCCCGGAAATTCTATGACTTAAGTTAAAGCCTCACCTTATGAATAATTACTTAAAAATAGTTAAAATGATGTTTATAAACCTAAATTAATGTAATTGACTTGGTTTGGAAGAGTAAAAGTCTAAGCGTCAGGAAACGACCACGACGTCCGGAAACTAGAGAAGAATGTGTTCTACTGTATCCTTAGGTTTTGGGCAGGTTTGGGAGTGTCGTATGACGGTATAATCTGGTGAAAAGGTTTAAAATAGGTAAATATATGTTCTTAGGGTCAAAACGTTCAAATACGACTCCTTGGGGCCACCCTAAGGGACCCCGAGGAGGGCCCCAACCTTAGCCAAGCAAGCTGACAAGGCACCTTGCAAATTGCACATAGAGGGAATAGAGGCGCGTTGCGCACTTTCTCCCCCAACGAGCAGAAAGTCAGTTCGCGACGCGGTCGTGTCACAGACTCTACTGTCTCGAAATTTAATTCCAAATATCTTCAGGGAACAGCTCCGCGTCGCGGACTTGTTCCACGATGAAAATGCAGAAATTCAGAAATCTATTTTTACTTCATTAAAAAGTCCATTTAAGTGAGGGGTATTTAGGGTACTTTAGGGGACGTGTATATAATAATCTTTAAGTCAATTTACCTCACTTTTATCACTTAAAAACAAAACCCCAAAGATCTAAATCTAAAGTTCCTCATTCTATCTACTCTCTCTCTCTCTCTTCTCAAGAACTCCATTGAAGAAGAATGGAACTTTAACAAGAAGACCACCTCTCCAAAGTTTCAACTTGGATTTTTGTGGTTAATTCATCCATAAGGTATGGTTGCTTATCACTCTTGGTATTCCCTTCCCCCAAGAGGCCCCTTCAAGATGAACTTCAAAATCTCCAATTTCTAGGTTTCAATCCAAAAATGTGGGTCTTCTTTCTAAAGTGAACTTGATGTTATAAACTGACTTTGATTGATGTTATATGAACAATTATGGATGAATTTATGTTGTATTGGTGGTTTCTTGAGAATTTCCCATGAGACCCATGTTTCTCCTTCTTTTCCTAATTTTAACCCTAGTTTGTGTTAGATATTGATTGAAGGCTGTGAATTGAATGTGATGTTATGTAATTCGCGTTTGTATGGTGATTCTACCCTATGTTATGTATAGTTTCTATGAAATTAGGGTTGAGTCTTTGAATGAAGCCTTGAAGGCTATGAAGGGAATATGTCAATTGCTTATATTGATGTTGATTATGTTATTACTTCATGAATTACCTTGTATTATGTATTTGTTATGAATTTCTTGGTAATTGAAGTATGGATGTCCCAAGAAGGGCAAGAAGGTATGAAGGTTGGTTCTTCTTTGAACTCAAGTATGAAAAGTGAATTACTTAGATTGTAATGATGCTATACCTAATGTTTTGTTGTGGTGTTGATGACCTAGTTTCCTCATCCTTAACCCTCTACACTTGAATTAGCTATGAAGTTTGTATGTCTATAATGGTATGATTGCTATATGATTGAAAGGTAGTTCTTATGATTGTAGTGTACTGTAAAGTGAAATGTTTACTCACTTGCTAAGTGTGTCAAAAGTGAAATGATTGTGACTCACTTATGAACACATATGAGATATTATGATAGGATGTTTACATAAGATTCTAGTAAAGGCTAATATGAACTTATGAGATGACTAAAGATGATTACAAAAGGGAATCAGATGCTTAGCACCGAAAGGGCATGTAAATGAGATGGGGGTCTCACGTTTAGTAAGTCTGGCTCCCCACATGGGTTTCCTCACGTTTACCAAGTCCGGATTACCTATGGTATGTGTTGTCTCATGAGATGGAAACTCCCACGTTTAGTAAGTTAGGGTTTCTAGAAGCAATCTCCTTGACCCTTAACTATGTCCCCACATAGGACTCTAGCTTAGTGGATCCACCTAGATAGCTATGTACGAATGGTTACACATTAGGCAAGTGTTAACCCTCTCTTTTCGGTGTGGGAGTAGAACACCGAATTCCATGTAGCTTTCATGGTCTATGTCGGTTATTGCAATATTTCCCGAATGTAAAAGTAAATGAAGGTATGAAAGGTGTGAACTCTTACTAGGGCTTTCTTAAGGGTTTCTACATAGTGTAAGGGTGGGTATGGGACTTCTCTTGCACATTGCACTTGTGGGATCCTAAGAGATGGTTGTAGTAGTGTTCTCTTATGATTATGATTATTATGACTTATGTATGTTGAAGCTATGTTATGTATGATCATTATGAATGTGGTAAGTTGTGATGAATTCTGATCTTATGAATGTATGCATAAAGTTGGTTGCTTAATGTGATACTTGGCTTTGAATATGGTTATGGGGTTCTATTCTTTGCATTGCACTAGTATTGCTTGGGCTGTTTACATGTTGGGATGATATTATGTTGGTTTGGACTATGATACTTAATTTGTGTGCATATTGGATTTACTTGGCAAAAAGCAGGTTTTGAATAAAATGTCCTTTTATGCATATTTCAATGGTTTTTATGCATAGTAGCCATACTTAGTACGTGTGTTGTACTAACCCATATCTTCTCCCTATTCCTAAACTTTTAGGTTCGGGCCATTGAGGATTCAAGCTTACTTCTCAAGACACTTGGAGTTGCTTCCCCTAGTTGGTGAGTCCTCAAGTCCGAGGACAAGACCCTATGATCTAGCTTCTATGTTTATTTCTTTGCTTATGTTGAAAGACATTGTTGTACTTCCTATTTGCAAGACTTCTTATTGATGTAAGGGCTAAGTCCCATTTTCGATATTTCTTATGTCTAGATGGTGCATTGTGACAAAGTTAGATTCTATTTTTCATATATGAAGTGAAGTTGAACTTCCAAAGTAAATGTTTTAAATTTTCCATGATTTTATTCTATGATACATGTTATGATGAATGCTAAGGGCTTGTATAAGACCTCTTCGAGGTCGAATACGCCGGTAACGACTAGGGGGTGCTCTGTAGTCGTTACATAAACAATGCACAACACTAGGAGGAAACATCAACCCCATCTCAAACATACTCCAAGCAACTCAAGCAAGTAGGAACTACATCTACAAACTCATTATGCATGAAAAACTTCAATATTCTTCATTTCATTGGAGTAATTACCTTCTCCAACTCAAAGCATGCTCAACATACTATCCTCATGAAGTACAATAGACAATTCATACTCAAAGCACTACAACATGAGGAAAACACTTCACATAAACTCACTTTCTTTCAAAACACAAGTTTTCATGAATATGCATCATATAAAGAAGTCATGGCAACACATAAACACATAACAACAATGTTAGCTAGACACACCATATTCCTCTTAGGAGTGAGCCTTTACCAACATTTCTAAACATCATCAATCACATAATCATAGGTGGATTTACATTTTTCCACTAAAAGCAAGTTCAACACAACAATATGGAGCCAATATGCCATTTCGTCAAAAGTTTAACAAAGCATACTCATCAAATCATCTTATGAGGTCAATTATGCCATCACCATGCTAAAATGCACAACAACATGAGGAACATTTAAATTATAAAAAACCCATTCTATACAAAATAAGAATCTTTCAAAAACATGCATAACATAAAGAGATCATGGAAATTTCTACAACACTCCTGACTCCTAGACATAAAGAAGCCCAAAAAAATGGAAGTCTTGGTCCCAAGTTTGAATAGGAATAGAAGGAAGGGATGAGGATATCAGGACCCTCAATCAATTTTTCTATCTAAGCACGTGGGGGGGGGGGGGGGGGGGCGCGG
>JAJOOF010015587.1:0-33352 GCA_029582545.1 Solanum lignicaule
AGACCTTTTCGAATAGTTTAGGGGTATATTTGACCCTTTTACCTTTAATATAAATGTCATGTGGTAATGTAAAAATGATGTGGCAATTCCATTTGGCATTTAAAGAAATGTAAAATGAGTTGGATATTTCCAGCAGGCCAACTAACGCCCATAAGGGCATATCTAGACGAAAACTTGGACGGCGAGAGCACGAGTGAGCCAAATTTTAAATGGAGGTATATCTAGACATTTTCGAATAGTTTAGGAGCATATTTGACCCTTTACCGTATAATAATAAAAGAAGGTTAAAATTATTTGAACTAAATAGATAGTGAAAAAACGTTTTTCATAATTCTTTTTAATTTTGTCCTTTATGAAAAGGATGTGAGTTGGAAGCCTTATTTAAGACTTAATTAATGAAAAAAACAGTAGGGGCTATTTTCTTTAGTTTTACGAATCTTACACCTCTTTTTAAAAAATAATGAAACTCCATTTATATTCTTATTATTTGCAATAATCCTCCTATTCAATTAATTCAATTATTTCCAAACATCGCATATCTTTTTTAGTATATACTTTGAAACTTGAAATAGCATAGGTATACCAATTTATTTATTTTTTAAAATGAGGCATATATCAACATGAATTTGCCTCATAAAACATACACATATATACTAATCTTGGAAGCTTCACATGTTCCACTTTTTTTAACATATAAAAAAATAAGAGAGTAGGTGAATGATTAGTCAGCAAACAAGTGTGTACTCCCTACAACTTTTTTTTTTTTGGTTCCACCTTTTATATGAGAGTTATAAACATTATTTTGGATGTACTTTATGCATTCAAGATTTAGTCCACGTCAATCTCATGATATCATCGGTAACTTATCGATGATATGATTTTAGATAAAAGAATATTGAAATTAAGAATTATCATTAAAGCTAATTATTAGAAAATCAAGCATCATCTAATCTCCTTCATTAGTATTATTCATTTATTTGTATTATTATTCTTATACTATCTTATTTGTCTAATTTTATTATTATTATTTTATATTAAAAATAAAGATAGCAAAAAGAGATATGATTTGTTTTTTCATTTATTTCGATTATCATATTATAATTATTTGTTGGTATTGATTTTCTTCTCCATGATTTACATAATGACTTCTCCATTGTTGTATTTTCTTCTCGTATTTATTTTTGATATGTGTGCCTTGAATCTAGGATCTACGGAAAATAAATCTCTATTTATATATCACTTCTTCGAATTCTATTTATGAAATTATATTGAGTATATTATTATTTTTTATTTATTTTTCAAATAATTAATTAAATAGTTTCATTAATTATAGACGATTACCTATAGTTATTTTTGAGGCGACAATATTAAAAAAATTTAAAAAAAATTATACATGTCTTTAAATGTTATTTTATATGTTTTTTTGTTCATCACGACCTAAGCATAATATTGATAGATGAAGCATAATATTCTAAAAATTGCAAGTTGTGTTGTATACATTAGACAAATAACCTTGCTGTAAAGTGCAAACCTTAGAAGAGGTCAAACTTAATTGCTATACTATTAAGTTTTTGAAAAAATTGAATACGATTAAAACGTGCGATCATCTCATCTAAATATTCATAAAACTATTAGAAGGATATATCATATTTTTATTATTACTTATGTGTTAAATATGTACGCCCCTTAGATTATGTTTATTTTTTTTTCTTTTTTATGAGTCAAGCACACAATCTCTTACAACAATAGTAGCTTGTGAGACTCGAACACAGTCATTTGTATACTATGTTAAATTGTATGATTTGTCACATCAAATTTTTTAAATAAGTTATTAGAGAAATCACACTTTTATTTAATTTAATCATGTGATCAACTAATAAAAAGGACAAGAAAAGGAGCTACAACAATAATTATCAATGTAATCCCATAAGTGAAATCTGAAAAGTATATTATATAATTAATCTTAATTCTAATTATTTTATGAAGTTATCTAGTCTATTTTCGATAGATCCTCAACTAGACTAAAATAAAAAGGAGCTAAAGCTTATGAATTCTAATGTTCTTTTTTCTAATTTTTCCTTTGAATTTGGAGGGAGGTCCTCAGATTCTTCTTTATTAGTAAGTCAAAAAAATAATTATAATAAATGAGAAATTGTCTATAGCTTATCAATTTTATATTACCTAAAAGAGAACCAAAAAACATACTATAAGTTAAATCCATTTTTAATATCAATCAAAAGAAGAAGACCCCATTTGCTAATTAATTAAGCAGATTTGTAATGACAGCTTGTGGTGAAGGTACTATATATTTTTAACAACTAATTACTAACTTATTTTAAAAAGTAAACTGAAATTAGCGGTTCTTAATCTTGCCTCATTTCCTTAATTTGTCTTTAAATTGTGTCAAGTGGGCTATGTCACGCATGACGTACATTATTTCATACTATTATTATTATTATTATTAAGATGGAAATCCACATGGTCTTTGTTCTTTCTAGTATAACAATTCTCAATTAGAAGTATCGGATTTGAATAGGATTTCCCCAAGCAGGACTAGTTCACAGATCTCATCTCTTACCGATGGAAATGCTTTGCGGTTCGAACCCAAGTAAGCTAAAAAAAAAGAAGAATTAGTGAAATTCTTTTCATTCACATATCTTATATTTTTATTTTGTTATAAACATCGAATACAAATAAATTTATCGATAGTTAACAGCACATATGAAAGAAAAATGTTAAAAGGTGCCTCTGCACAAAGACAGTGTCTCTGTGTGTGTCTAAGAGCTATAAGCCGTACTTTTCATACATGTGATATAAGATAAGCAAGCCAGAGTTTCACAGAGTATGGGATCCATGCCAATGGATATGCTGGACGGTGGATAGGATCATGTGATTTACGAAGCGTCCGAGGGTGTGGTTCAGTGATCATAAATATAGTGTGTTAGAAAATTATGAAGTTAAACGTTCAAATGATTATAACAAAAGTAAAAATATTTGGTGATTATCTCAGAAAGATAACATGTACCCCAAACAAGTGACTTGAGAGCGTAATGACGTTGGTAAAAATTGGTTGAACTTTGTTACGAGCGTATCATTTACTCCTTCTATTTCAAGTTATGTTACGTAGTTTAAGGTATGAAATTTGAAAAAAAATATAATGATTTTTGAAACTTATAATCTTAAATATTGTCATAATATGTAGTAGTTTTTTTAAAAAAAAACTTATGGAGTTAAACATGTTATAATAAACTTTCTCCAAGAAAAAAACATTTCTAATTTTGCAACACATACTGTACTGTGTGGTAAATTAATGTTTTTTCAAATTGTTTCATTAATTATAATGTCAAATTCCAGTAATTTTCATTTATATGATCTAATATTATGTGATAAAGATTTAATTTATTATATGTCATGATCCAAGTTCATTCATGGTAAATATTATTATCGAATAAAAAATATATATATCATATGAACTTGTATTTTACTATTTTGTATTATAAAGTTCTTTACTTTCCTCTTTAACGTAAAACTTTCATCTAAAATATCATATGCATAAACTTCTTTTAAAATTTATCAGTCCTTCTCCATGATCCGCCTACCCCATCCCACCCACTCTCATGTTCAGTACAATATATGTAGTAATCATCAAAAGCATAACACGAAGGATATTAGTGGCATCTTCTATTCTTAGTGCTTTAGATATTTATTTATATTCAGACAATTTGGGACCTAAAAAGTTTTCTATATTAATTAATCATTACATGAATATAGCTGTTAGATCTGCTTATAATATATTAGGAGAACTACTTATAAATAGTACTTATAATTAGTTTAATTACGTGATTCATATTAATTACTTATTTAATTGAATTGTAGCTCAATCATAGACTATTAATGATTAATTAATGTTTTATAAACCAATTTTGTCATTGCATGGAAGTTGGAACATCTCATTCTAAAATTGAAAAAAACTGCATGAAGCATTCTTGTAAATCTAAAGTAGATTATATTCCTGGCTGATACAAACGAAAAATCAAGAAAGTCGCCGTAATTTTTAAAAATTGACTAGTAATTGGGGAATAAAACCTTAAAAATGGTGGGACTATACGTAATGTTTTCCCAACTTATTATGAAGGTCCTTATAAAGATTTGTAGAAAATATTTTTGAGTACTCTAAGGCGTCAAATTCATGGGCTAATACACACGAAAATCGAGAAAGTCACATAATTCCTAAAAATTGGCTGGTAAATGCGAAAATAGGCCTTAAAATCGAAAGACTATACGTAATGCTTCCCCAACTAATTACGGAGGTCCTCATAAAGTATTTTCAGGGAAAAAAATCGGGTGCTCCAAGACGCCAGACCATGAGCTAATACACACGAAAAATCGGAAAAGTCGCGTGATTCCTAAAAGTTGGCTGATAAATGAGAAAATAAGCCTAAAAAAATGATGGGACTATACATAATGCTTCCTCAACTTATAACAGAGGTCCTCATAAAAGTTTTTCAGATAAAAAAAAAGTCGGTGCTCTAAGGCGCCAGATTCATAGGCTAATAGCCTAATACACACAAAAAAACTGGGAAAGTCTCGTAATTTATAAAAGTTGGCTAGTAAATGTGAAAATGGGCCTTAAAATGTTAGGTGCTCCAAAGCGTCAGATCAATGGGTTAATACATATGAAAATTTGCGAAGTCGCATAATTCCTAAAAGTGGGCTGGTAAATGCGAAACTTGGCCTTAAGAATTAGTGGGACTATATGTAATGCTTACCCAACTCGTTACGGAAGTCCTTATTAAGTTTTTCTAGAATTTTTTTTTAGGTTCTCCAAGGCGCTAGAATGGGCTAATACACACGAAAAACCAAGAAAGTCGTGTAATTCCTAAAAGTTGGCTGGTAAATGCGAAAACATGTCATAAAAAATGATGAAACTATACGTAATTCTTCCCAGACTCATTATGGAGGTCCTCATAATATTTTTTCAGAAAATATTTTTGGGTGCTCTAAGACTCTAGATCTATGGGCTAATACACTTGAAAAACTGGGAAAGTCACGTAATTCCTAAAAGTTGGCCTGTAAATGCGAAAATAGGCCATGAAAAAAAGGTAGTACAATAGGTAATGCTTCCTCAACTCCATATGGAGATCCTCATAAAGTTTTTTTAGAAAAAAATTTAGGGTGCTCCAAGGCACCTGATCCATGGGCTAATACACATGAAAAACCGGATCATGTAATTTTTAAAAGTTGGCTGGTAATGTGAAAATAGACATTAAAAAATATTGTGGGACTATTCGTAATGATTCCCTAACTCATTACGGATGTCCTAATAAATAATTTATTTTTTGGGTGGTCCAAGGTGAATCCATGTGCTAATGCACATGAAAAACCAGGAAAGTAGCATAATTCCTAAATGTTGGCTAAAAAATGAGAAAATAGGCATTAAAACATTATGCTTCCCGAACTCAATACGAAGGCTCTCATAAAGTTTTTTTAGAAATTTTATGGGTGCTCCTAGGCGCCAGATCAATATGCTAATACACATGAAAAACCAAAAAAGTTGCGTAATTTCTAAAAGTTGGCTGGTAAAGGCGAAAATAGGCCATAAAAAATTAATGGGACTAATCGTAATGCTTCCCAACTCAATATGAAGGTCTTTTTGAAGTTTTTTAAGAAAATGTTTTTGGGTGTTCCAATGAGCTAGATTTTTCAGCCAAAAAAAAGTCGGGATCCTACATCACAAAAAATTCCGTGGACTATAGCACACGAAAAATGATAAAATTCAGTTTTTTCGCTTTGGAGATCATTTGAACTTGAAAATGCATTTGTTTACCCCTCAAAACGAACTCACACCATTAATAAGGTTGTAAGGGACGTGAAAAATTTCGGCAAAAATAAGTCGTAATCATGTATCACCAAAAATCCATGGATGCACACGAAAAATGATAAAAATTTATTTTTCTCGCTTTGGGGCTCGTTTGAACTTGAAAATGAGTGTGTTTACCCCTCGAGACAAACTCACACCATTAATAAGGTCGTAACAGACGTCCATGAAAATTTTTGGCCAAAAATAAGTCTGGATCCTATATCACCAAAAATCCATGGACATAACACACGAAAAATGATGAAATTCAGTTTTTTCCGCTTTGGAGCTCGTTTGAACTTGAAAATGCGTCTATTTGCCCCTCAGGACCTTAATAAGGTCATAACAGACATTCATGAAAAATTTCGGTAAAAAATAAGCCAAAATCATGTATCACCAAAAACCCATTGACTATAGCACACGAAAAATGATAAAATTTATATTTCCCTTTTTGGAGTTGTTTGAACTTGAAAATGCGTCTGTTTTCCCCTTGATACCAACTCACGCTATTAATAAGGTCGTAACGGACGTTCATGTAAAATTTCATCCGAAAACAACCCGAGAGCCTGTATCACCAAAAATCCATGGACTATGCACATAAAAAAAATGATAAAATTTAGTTTTTCTTGCTTTGGAGCTCGTTTGAACTTGAAAATGCGTATGTTTACCCCTCGGGACCAACTTACGCCATTAAAAAGGTCGTAACGGACGTTCATGAAAAATTTCAGCCAAGAACAAGCTGGATTCCTGTTTCACCAACAATCTTTACTATAGCACACGAAAAATTGTAAAATTCAGACAAAAACAAGTCGGGATCCTATATTACCAAAAATCAATGGAGTATAGCACACGAAAAATGGTAGAATTTGAGACAAAAACAAGTCGGGATCCTATATTACCAAAAATCAATGGAGTATAGCACACGAAAAATGGTAGAATTTGGTTTTTCCCACTTTGGATCTCGTTTGAACTCGAAAATGCGTCACTTTGATCCTCGGGACCAACTCACGCCATTAATAAGGCCAGAATGGACGTCCATGAAAATATTTTGCCAAAAACAAGCCGGCATCCTGTATCACCAAAAATCCATGAACTATAACACAAAAAATGGTAAAATTCAATTTTTCTTGCTTTATGGCTCGTTTGAACTTGAAAATGTGTCTGCTTGCCCCTTGAGACCTCACACCATTAATAAGGTCGTAACGGATGTCCATGAAAAATTTCTGCCAAAAATAAGTCGGGATCCTGTATCACCAAAAATTCATGGACTATAGCACACGAAAAATGGTAAAATTCAGTTTTTCCCACTTTGGAGATCGTTTGAACTTCAAAATGCATTTGTTTCCCTCAGGACAAACTCACACCATTAATAAGGTCGTAACGGATATCCATAAAATTTTTTGGTAAAACACAAGCTGGAATCCTGTATCACTAAAAATTAATGGATAATAGCACACGAAAAATGGTAAAATTTTATTTTCCCGCTTTAAGGGCTCGTTCGAACTTGAAAATGCATATGTTTTCCCCTCGAGACCAACTCACGCCAATAATAATGGCGTAACGGATGTCCATGAAAAAATTTGGCAAAAAATAAGTCGGGATCCAATATAATCAAAAATTCATTGTCTATAACACACGAAAAAAGGTAAAATAGGAATTTTCTCGCTTTAGGGCTCGTTTGAACTTGAAAATGCATTTGTTTGCCCCTAGGGACTAACTTATGTCCTTAATAAGGTCATAATGGACGTCCATAAAAAATTTTCTACCAAAAACAACCTGGGATCCTGTATCACCAAAAAATCCATGGATTGTATAATACACGGAAAATGATATAATTCAGTTTCTCCCACTTTAGAGCTCGTTTGAACTTCAAAATGCGATCGTTTGCCCCTCGGGACCAACTCACGCCATTAATAAGATTGTAACGGACGTCCATAAAATATTTTGGTAAAAAAAAAGCAGGGATCCTGTATCACCAAAAATTCATGGACTATAGCACACGAAAAATGATAAAATTTGGTCAATAACAAGCTTTAGGCTTGTTTGAACTTGAAAATGTGTCAGTTTTCCCCTTGGGAAACAACTCACACCATTTATAAGGTCGTAATAGATATCCATGAAAAATTTTGGCCAAAAACAAGTTGGAATCCTGTATCACCGAAAATCCATGAACAGTAGGAAATTCAGTTTTTTCCCGCTTTGGGGATCTTTTGAACTTGAAAATGTGTCTATTTTCCCCTCAAAACCAACTCACACCATTAAAAAGGTTGTAACAGACGTCCATGAAAAACTTTGGTCAATAACAAGCTGAAATCTTGTATAACCAAAAATTCATAGACTATAGCACACGAAAAATGGTAACATTTGGTTTTTCCCGCTTTGGGGCTCATTTGAACTTGAAAAAATAGATATGTTTTCTCCTCGAGACCAACTCACGCCATTAATAAGGTCTTAACGGACGTCTATGAAATTTTTTGGTTAAAAACAAGTCGGAATCCTGTATCACCAAAAATCAATGGACCATAGTACACGAAAAATGTAAAATTTTGTTAGTCACACTTTGGGGATCGTTTGAACTTGAAAATGCGTATGTTTTCCCGTCAAGACAACTTCACGCCATTAATAAGGTAGTAACGGACGTTCATGAAAAATTTTGGCCAAAAATAAGTCGAGATCATGTATCACTAAAAATACATAAATTATAACACACAAAAAATGATAAATTTAATGTTTTCCTGCTTTGAGGCTCGCTTGAACTTGAAAATGTGTCTATTTCCCCCTCGGGACCAACTCACGCACATGAAAATTTTCAACCAAAAACAAGTCGGATTCATGTATCACCAAAAATCTATGGACTATAGCACATGAAAAATGGTAAATTTGTTTTTTCCCGCTTGGGGGTTTGTTTGAACTTGAAAATGTATGTGTCTGTTTGCCCCTCGAGACCAACTCACGCCATTAATAATCGTAATGGACGTCCATTAAAAATTTTGGCATAAAACAAGTCGGGATCCTGTATCACCAAAAATCCATGGACTATAGCACACGAAAAATAGTAAAATTTGGTTATTCCCGCTTTGAGGCTCGTTTGAACTTGAAAATGTGTTTGTTTGCCACTCGAGACAATATCATGCCATTAATAAGTTCGTAACGGACGTCCATGAAAATTTTCGGCTAAAAACAAATAGGGATCCTGTATCACCAAAAATTCATGGACTATAACACACGAAAAATGATTAAAATTCAGTTTTTTGCACTTTAGGGATAGTTTGAAATTGAAAATGCGTCAATTTGCCCCTCGAGACCAACTCACGCCATTAAGTAGGTCGTAATGGACGTCCATGAAATTGTTTGGCCAAAAACAAGATGGAATCCTGTATCACAAAAAATCTATAAACTCCAAAAAGCGGAGTTCTCTCTGGTCTTTAACTAATGGGTTTCCACCCTCTCGGTCAAGTTCATGCCGTTTATCATCAAAAAAAGTATAATAAGCATTTTTGGGGGCTGGAATCGGCAATTTCGGCCAAGGCAGGATGATCCGTAAAAAGTTTAAGAAATTGAGAATAACAAGAGTGTCGCAGCTCCCGGATCCGGAGATCCCTATTCTCGAACTCGAGTAATCGGTTATATTCCCTAGTATATGAAAAACAATAAAACTTAGTTTTTCCCACTTTAGGGCTCTTTTGAACTTGAAAATACGTCTGTTTTCCCCTCGAAACCAACTCATGCCATTAATAAGGTCGTAACGGACGTCCATAAAAAAATTTGGCAAAAAAAAAGTCGGGATCCTGTATCACAAAAATCCATGGACTATAGCACACGAAAAAAATGGTAAAATTCAATTTTCCCTATTTGGGGCTTGTTTGAACTTGAAAATGCGTATGTTTGCTCCTCGGGACCAACTCACGCCATTAATTAGGTCGTAACGGACGTCCATGAAAAATTATGGCAAAAAGCAAGCAGAAATCCTGTATCACCAAAAATTCATGGACTATAGCACACAAAAAATGATAAAATTCAGTTTTCCCGCTTTGGGGCTCATTTTAACTTGAAAAATACCTTTGTTTGCTCCTCAAGACCAACTCACACCATTAATAAAGTTGTAATGGACGTCCATGAAAAATTCAGCCAAAAACAAGTCGGAATCTTGTATCACCAAAAATCAGTGGACTATAGCACACGAAAAACGATAAAATTTGATTTTTCCCACTTTGGGGCTCGTTTGAACTTGAAAATACATTTGTTTACCCCTAGAGATCAACTCACACCATTAATAAGATCGTAACGGACATCCATAAAAAATTTTGATAAAAAACAAGCCGAAATCTTGTATCACCAAAAATCCATGGACTAATAGCACATGAAAAATGGTAAAATTCAATTTTTTCCCGCTTTTGGGCTCGTTTAAACTTGAAAATGCATCTATTTGCCCCTCGAGACCAACTCACGCCATTAATAAGGTCGTAACGGATGTCCATGAAAAAATTCGGCCAAAAACAAGTCGGGATCTTGTATCACCATAAATCCATGAATTATACCACACGAAAAATGGCAAAATTTGGTTTTTCCTGCTTTGGGTCTCGTTTGAACTTGAAAATGCGTATATTTACCCCTCGGGCTCAACTCACGCCGTTAATAAGATCGTAACGGACGTCCATGAAATATTTCTGCCAAAAAAAGCCTGAATCCTGTATACCAAAAATTCATGGACTATAACACACGAAAAACGATAAAATTTAATTTTCCCATTTTGGGGCTCGTTTGAACTTCAAAATTAGACGCCAAATATTGTAGAAAATATATCTAAAGGACTATTTTGAATTTTACCTTTAACATAAGGGATCGTTTGTTATTTTCTCACAAATTAAACCATCATTTTCAAACTTGTTAGGTTTATTTTTCCCAATATGTCATACAACCAAGCAACTTGTAATTTTTTATAAAGGTCAAACTTAATTTTGCTACAATACTTTTCAAATAATTAAATTTTTTCCAAAATTTAAAGAAAATTTGGATTGTCTCATTTATAATTCCTTGTTAATCATGTTTTTCATTTTATATTTATCCCCAGAAATAGGAGAGACAGCAAGTAGCAAAGTCCTTTGCTGCTTTGCACTTAAAAAAGAACTAATATGACAGAAAAACAAGGCATATTTGAATATTATATTTAGTCAAAAAGTATATGAGTTGTTGATAGCTTATCAATATTATACTCCATAAAAGAGAAACAAAATACTATAAAAAATTGATTTTTTTTCAATACTAATTATCAAATAAAGAAAATATACCATCTCTAATTTATAAGAAAAGGATTTTGTAGATGTAAGGATGATAAAATTGGTGCAACAAGTGACCTTTCATGTCAATGCCTTTCAGTCGAGCTCGTTTAATTGAGCTTATATAGTACATTTTAGATCTTATGTGATTTGCAAATTATTAAATAAGAGTAAATTTATCCTATATGCATACGAAAAATAATGACAATGAATTTTCTTGATAGTTCCAAAAAAAAAAGAGAAGAGATTTGTGATGACAGCTCATATTTTAATTTTAACTAAAGTAAACTAAAATTAGATGGTTCTTAATCTAGATTGTCCATTTCCATAATTTGTCTTGATAGTTATTATTGTCTTTTGGAACCACCAAAGGATATATGTGGTTGTGACCAATGGGAATTTTTTAAATTATTTTTTTTTGTTTGAACTTTAAAAGTGAAAAAAATAAAGATAATAATATTTTGATTCTCTGTTATTAAACAAATTCTGATTTTGATTTTATGATTTATACTTTTGATCTTTAATAACTAATAAAAATGTGAGATTTTAATCTTTTTACATAGGAAATATATCATGTTGTTTTCATGAAGCGTGTTACTCTCAAATATGCGTTAACAATGCAAGCTTAGCTTAACATAACACATGCATGATTAAATAATAAAATGGTTAATACTTATGAAAAAATTGTGAATATATATTCATGATTAAAAAAGAAATTAAAAATGCACATTTCAATAATTAAAGGTTAAATATAAGTAAGCAGATATCACAAGGATTCAAATTTTTATGAAATAGTCAATATTGAGATATTAATTGGTTTATTAAAAAATATAGATTATGTGAATTAAAACAACAATTGAGGTATGTTACTCTCAAATACACGCTTAACTTAATATAACACATGTGTAATTAAATTATAAAATATTTAATAATTATGAAAAATTGTGAATGTATATTCACTAAAATAAAGATTAAATATATGTAATCAGATATCACAAAATTCGAATTAATCAGATAGTCGATATCGAGATATTGATTGGTTTATAAAAAAATAAATATTGACTATGCAAAACAACAATTGTAGAAAGGTTTATCAGATTTTTATTTTTTTTAACTAGTCAACAAATGGGTAGGGACAGTTAAAGGAATCAAACACTAACTAATCGTTTGGTTTGAATTCAAGTTATGATGAAATTAATTATGATATGATAAATTATGATGGGATTAGTTATGATGAGATTATTTTTTATTGAGTGTTTGGTGTGTTGTATTCAAAATAATAAATTTTAAGAACAATTTATTTGTTTACAAAAATGCCCTTCATGAATGTAAAAAGTGATGTAACAAAAGGGTTGAAGGAGATATTTTTGTCATTTACCTATTTTATTCCTGGATTACTATGCCACCCAAGGGGAGAGATAACTTATCACGGTACTAATTATTAATCCCGGGATAAGTTATCCCGAACTTGCCAACCAAACAACAAAATAGGTGGTAGTATAATTTAATCCCAGGGCTATTTGGTATTATCGTTGACTAATAATCCATGTTACTCGTGTTGTCCAGAAAGTAATATTAATAGTTAAATTGAAGAGTTTAAGTTATGTATATTTAAATATAAAAAATTATATATGACCAAGGTAATTGTAAATATATTTTAAATATTTAAGTTACATGAATCGACGATGTAAAAATATTTCTTCAATTAGATCGCTTATAAGCTAATAATTAGATGCAAACTTTCATAACAAACATTGATTAGTAACGTAATAAATTAGTACTCCTATTTTTTTTTATCATAGGTTAAACTTCATTGATAACACAAAATCTTTACAATATTAATATTTATAACTCCAAATACATTTTTAAATATATAAAATATATTAGTAGTAATTAACTTGATAAAATGTCAATTAAATTATTATTACAGTTTTAAATTTATTATAAGTATAACTTAAATCCTAAATGAAATATAGATTAAGTTAAGTCTTAACCACTAAAATTGTCTGTCACGAAAATCAATAATTAGAATGATATAAGTGAAGAGGAAAGATCTAAATTTTAATGGGAAAAGGTGAACAAGAAAAGTTAAATAAAACAAGAAAAGTGGAGTAGGTTGGATGCGGCGCAAGGGTGGCGGAATCAGAATTTTAACTAAAATTTATAATATACAAAAATTAAGAAAATTTAATATTTATATTTATATATAATGCAATATTTGAGCGAAGAAATTTCGATGAACTCTTTATCAAAATGAAAAAAATTGCAACTACAAAAATATGATGGATCGATGAGATTTCCTCCCCCTCTATCAAAAGTTTCGAATTCAAATTTAAATTTCAAAATAGTTATATATTTTTATTTTTCTAAGTGTTTTTTTCCTCAATGAATTATTTGTGGTGTCAATACAATTGAATCAAATTAGTGAATTACTAACGCATCGCAAGATCTAAAACCTTTCAGAATCGTGTGAAACTTAGCTTGCTTTAGCAGTCATGTGATGATATAATTCAAGATTGTTGGACTAATAATTACTCATTAATTAATATTATGGCTAATCATGTGGTTAATTAAATTTTATAATAATTTGGTGAATGTGGGTAAGCTGTCATTTGTCAGTGTTGTGTCCAAGAAAATGCCGTACGTTTCACATGTGTGAGAGATAAGTAGACCAATGTTTCAGACATTATTATGACTATTAAATGCCAATATATATTAATGAATTCTGACAGAAGATAATGTATGAGAGACGTCGTTTGGTACGCGGGATAAGATGAGATATCTCATGATTAAGTTTGAAAATTTATATTATGTTTGATTGATGGTATAAATTCATTTCAAGATAAACTTATGTAGTTGAATTTTGTATCGTCAATTAAAAATAGTATAAATTTTGTCTCAGATTTAATCCTGAGATATCACACCTTATTTCATCGGATTTGAAATTATTTTATTTCATTTCCCATTTAGAATAAATTAGTTCGGGATTATAATTCCTGCATAATTCAGTTTGGGTACCAAACGACTACTAAGTACCTATCTTTCGACTAATATGTATTGTGATGGAATGATTGAGATCTCTTCACTTTTAATTAAAGGTCTCGGATTTGAATTTCTGAAAATGAAAAAGAAAAATTGGATGGTAGTTCACAAATAACTACTTTGGAGATAGTACGAAGCTCTTACTGATAATGTGGAGCCAATAGCACATAGAGATGTGCACCAACTTATCTACTCGATCTTCAGGTCATGTTCGATATCTATTTTGGGACCTCAATTAATTTGAATGTGAGTCTATGTAAGATGATCATTAAAGAAAAAAACATTTTTTCAATTGAGACAACTGATTAAAAATAAATAAATTTTATCCATATCATTACAATCGATGGTAACTATCTACTCGCCCTTTTCAATCGTGGTAGAGTTATGTGTATTACAAGGTTCAGTTGCATTCTTACAAAAGATCACTCAGTGTGTTCCAATTTGTTTGTCCAAATTTGATTTAACCCACAATAAAGTATAGAACATGATGAGCCATTTAGTCTAGTTATCAAGATGCAAGAGCATATGTGGTGTAAAAATTACGAGTTCATTCGAATTCAATAATTTTGACACACGTCCATGTCCATGCCGATGCCCTGTAAGTGGTAAAAATCGAATCAATGCATACATATAATAGATTTTGAACCCAATAAATCAAGTAGACTATAATAGAATTTTAAACTCAATTTTCTAAAATTCAAATTCTAAATTTGTTTCTATCAAAATAGCATCTTGATCCGGGAAGAGGATTTCTGACATTCACCATTTGGTGATTTGGTCATTCATATCCTACAAGGGCAAACCTAAAGGATTGGTTACGTGTTCGTGTGAATCCATTAGCTTTTGCTTAAACTGTGTATATTTTAAGAAAAGTACTAAATATCTACGTATTGCTCCCCCAACTCCCTAAGAGGAGTTCCATAAAGGTTTTGGGAAAAATTCGTCCGGAAGCTATATCACTTAAAATATCCATGGGCTAACAGACACGAAAAACTGAGAAAATCGCCAAATTCGTGTAAATTGTCCCTTAAATGCCCAAAAATTACTCTAAAAATGGTTCCATTAAATATTTGATTGGGAGTCTAGTCATTATTGAATATTAACTTGACGTCGCTATAGAAAATCATAAACTTTAAATTTTGAATTTGCCTCTGCAACCCAAGTATATCTTGGAGTTCCCTTGGACCATGTTGAACCATCTGAATCTAGTTCCAGTAAAGTATAGTGACAACGAGTATAACACATCCATTTTGGGACCCAAGTAGTTTTGATTGATGATTGAGTACGACCAGAGCTACAACGGCAAAGGGTGATCAGTTAAACACCCTTCGTCTGAAAAATTATATCGTGTATATAAGGTCAAATTATATTGTTTAGTATAAGTGAGAAAAAGTTCAGAAGGGAAGTTTAATTGAACAATGCTCATGAACTATCATTTCATTTAACTTCAAAAGCAAATTAGTGACATTTTCCAACACAAAACAAGGTGAGTGATCTTTATTTCCAATCCTAACTACAATGACACTTCTCTTTACAACATCCTAGAAATTCCGGTACAAATTCTCACTCATGAAGTCATTTTCCTGTTTTCCTCGACGATGACTAAGGTTAGTCCAAAATTTAAGCCAAACCAACGAGTTTCTCACTGACTTCCCACACTTTACGCGCTTTCTCTGCATCACTTGCTTCTTCAGATAACTGGTTTTCGAAAGATGCTGAATCTTTGTTCCAGCTCCAGTAGACACCTGATTTTGTCAAGCTTGGATCACTCACAACCTGCCATAAGACAGATATACATTGATCAAATATGTTTCATTCCCAAACTAGTCCGCTTTAACTATAATGCCAAAGTTAGAAACTTCGTTAAGAGTGTTCAAGATTAATTATATATGCACAAAAAGTAATATGTCACTTATATACACAGTATAATTTTCCATTGAAGACTGTAGCTCCTGCCTTATTTGGCTATATGAATCATGTATATGCATTATAATCTACTATTCAGGCCCAAAAATAAGAGTTAAGATGGTGTCGGATCCTCCAAGAAAACATTTTTTGAAGAGTCCGAGCAACATAGCTACCAAAACGAAGAGTTAGATAAATGCATCTTTTGAGTTGACAGGGTAATTTGCTGTTAGTACTAGTACCTGTTTCCTTTTCAATTCTATTTAGGCCCTCAAACCTAGATTGCTCTGACTCTCCCAAATATGTTGCCACACCCATATCAGATCCTCCAAAAAGATACACTACTTCTGGAGGATCCAACACGCACCCCGACAACATTTTTGAAAAGTCCAAGCAACATATCCCAAAACTAAACAACAACATACTCAGTGTAATCCACAAGGGGGTCTGGGGAGGGTAAACTGTATGCAGACCTTATCCCTAGCTTGGGAGGTAGAGAGGTTGTTTCCGCTCTACCCTCGGCATAGCCCAAAACTAAGAGTTAGATAAATGCATTTTTTTGTCTTTCATATCAGTACTAGTACTTGTTATTACCTGAGCAAGTCTCTTTCCAGATTCAGTCTCAGAGACATATCCCTTTGTAATATACTTCTGGAATGGTGGGAAAAGAAGCCTAAACAAGGGGATATGTTCTCTGAATAGCCCTGTTGTTGCAATGCAGCCAGGGTAAAGAGAGGCAAATGTGATGCCAGTTTCCTCGTGGTATCGACGATGGAATTCCTGCATCGTAAGCATGTTGCACACCTTGCTGTCTTTGTATGCTTTTGCACCGTCAAAGTCACCTCCATCGATCATCGCTGAGCTGTTAATTCCGTTTAAACCTCCCGCCATACCCCTCAAGTCGCCGAGATTGGCCTTTGGAGGTACATTTCCAGCCAGAGTATTCGTGTTCCCTGACATGTCAAGAAAAATTTAGTCTCCCACTAAAAAGAAGTCTATGTGAAAGAAAGATCCTTAAATATCCATTCGAGACAATAGATGAATAGGTAAAGTGAAACCAGCTAGATGAAGGTTGTTCTAGTCAGTGGTGGAACTAGGGTTTTCACTGAGAGAAGTCAAAATATAAAAAAGTGGACACACAAAAAAGCCAATGAAATAGTAAACATACATTCAAAAGATTAGCACCCCTTGGAAAAATGTGGCTCCGACACTGGTTCAACTATGTTCCTTAGACTATCTAAAAATTGTATCACGCCCCGTGTCGGATCTTCCAAAGGAAAAATGCACTACTTTTTGAGAGGATCCAACACACATCCGATGACATTTTTGAAGAGTTCAAGCAATATAGCTATTTGTTTAGTTCTTTAGCAAAGGGTGTAGCAGCTATGCGAAAGCGGCATTCATTGAATTTTTATGCATTACCTGTAATTGAACCAACAATGATGAGTCTCTTTGAAGGATAATCAGATTGCTTCAAGTCCTCAAGCAACAATCTTGAAAGAAGAAAATGTCCAAGATGGTTAGTTCCAACACTAAGCTCAAATCCTTCTGCAGTAAATGAAGGCTCTTTAGCAGTTGGTTGGTAAACAGCAGCATTAGCAACCAACACGTCGAGAGGTCGTCCCGACCTCCTGAAGTTATCAACGAATTGGCGTACGCTGTCAAGCGAGGCGAGGTCCAAATGCATGATGGTGTAATTCTCCTTAGGCATCCCAACTGATTTTGCTGCTTTCTCAGCTTTTAAAAAGTCCCTACATGCCATAATAACATGCCATTTCCCTGTTTCAGACAGAGCTTTTGCTGTGGCTAAGCCTAATCCTGATGAGGCACCAGTGACAATTACACAACCTTTTCTTAGTGTTTTTTTTCCTGATGGAGAGTTAGTAGTGACACCAGGAGAAGCAACCATCGTTGCCCTTACGACAGCACCATTGGACAATCTTCTTTGGCTCTGTAAGAAATCAAATCTCAGTAAAACATCATACGTCTCTATAACAACATTTCACTCTAACAACCAAGTTTTCATTGGAATTGATGTATTATTATACGTTCTCCATAACAACATTTCGTTATAAACCCCCAAATAATATATGCACAACTGATGCCGTTATTCATTCCAATCATTATGACACTTTTTTCTATCCCTGAGAGGCAGTGGCACACGGTTAGACATAACGTGTCCACCTTCTAGCCTTCTCCACTTAAATACCAGGATTTCATCTCGGACAACATTCAAACATGTGGAATGCACCTAATCATATCACATCACGAATTGTGCAACGATCATTAAACCAAAGCCCTCGGGGTAAAACTTTTGACTATTAGACTTCTATACAATTTACTTTAAAATATTTGACACCAATTCATTCGATGTACAATATTGGTTTTGAGACGAGCTCAAGGCAACATGGTCACTGAGGATTCATATAGCCAACCGCACCTTGCTAGGTCGTGATTGAGGCATAATTGTTGTTGTACAAAACTACAAATTCATTAGACTATTGCCATTTGAATTGTTAATATGATGTTTTCTCTATCAAATACCTTTTTAATCACTATTATAATATCTTTATACAAGTCAAATTAACATAATTAAACTTAGTGGATACAAATATAGTCACATAAAATGAAATTGTGGGAGTATAAATGTGCTACATTAGTACCTTAACTTTAAATGAAGATGAACCAAAATCAGATTTAGCATAATCAGAAAGAGAAGCTCCAAAAATACTAGAATTCTTCAAGGTTGCACTAGCTTTGCCCTGCAATATTAACAAAATGAGCAAAAAAATAAATAAATTAATCAACAATAACTTAAAGAATTCAAATTGCACACTAAAATACAATAAAATACAACAACATACTCAGTGTAATCTTACAAGTGGATCTGGGGAGGGTAATGTGTACGTAACCTTACCCCTACCTTGAGAAGGTAGAGAGGTTGTTTCCGATAGACCTAAGGACAAAATTAGGGTTTTCTACACATTTGGCCACTCGGTCAAAAATATTTACAGTCTGTAGTCGATATACATAAATTATACACTAACTATACACACGACGACACACATATTATACATCCGCCGACTATTTTTAAGTACGAAAAGAAAAAAAAAAAGTACCTCCTTGGAAATGGAGAAAGTAGAAGGAAGTAGAGAAGCAGCCTGAAGAGCCATTAAGAAGTTCAAGAAAAGAATTTTGAGATTTTTTGTCTGTAGAACTACTGGTAATGGCAGAGGTCAGATCACTTGTATATATATACACAAGTGGGAATGATGGCTGTAAAAAATTGGATATATTTTTAATCATCTGGTATTCGAAATCTATGAGCCTGACTAATTTTAATTCGCTCTCAGTAGGTCCACTAAAGGGATAAAATCTCCCTGTGTTTCAAAACTTAAACTTGAGAACTCTAGTTAAAGATTAGGGCTGTAACTGGCTTATGAGTTAAAGAGTTCTCGTGAATTCATTAGCTGTTGTTTGAATCATGTATATGTATTAAGAAATTCATTAACTAGATTGAGTAATTAAGTGTCATTTTTAATATAAAAAAAACATTTTTATTTATTCATCTGGTACTTGAAATTCACGGTACTGAGTAATTTTGATTCCCCTTAGGTAGGGACGGTATAGGGTAAAGGCTTCCAATAAAGGAGTTTTTTTCTAATAAAATTTGAACTCGAGACCTTTAATTAAAAAAAACGAAGCATATGTAAGGAGGGGTAGGATAAGATAGTTTTTGGTGGAAGTATCTGCCATATCAATTCTTAGCCACCAATGAGGATTCAAGGTTTAGATTTCCTCTGATATTTTTGGAACTTTTTGCAAAAATGGCCAATTATTGGATGGATATAGAAAAAGGATATTTTGGCTCACTTCCCAAAGCAATCCACTTGATTAGGTATGGGTTTTAATGTGTCCCATATCTTTGGATAAAAAAAATTCCTAAGATTATTTTTAAATCGAGAAATTTTCGAGGATCAGTAATTTACGGTTCGTTTGTGCAAGAGTTTGAATGTGTAATGTGTGTATAATTCACATATCACGTGTTGCATTTTGATTAATAGACCAAAACTTTGAGCTAGTCCTTTTATTTTCTAGCATTAAGCTTATTTTATTTGTTATAATATGATGGTTGGGCATGATTCAGTGTGTTTTAAGTACCATCAAATGTTATGTTAGAGTAACAAGTAATCATTTATTTAACCACTCTTTTTTTAGAGGTGAGAATGTAAATATAAAATATCTCCTGAGACTCAAGATTTATTTATTGAAATCATTAATGATCATGTTCACTCAACCGATATAATACTTTTTCCGTCTCATATTAATTGTTCACTTTCCTCTTTGCGCGTTTTTAGAAATCATAAATAAGACCTATTGTCGCTGCTACAACAAGTTAAGTTAGTTAGATGTAGGCTACTAGACTTTGAGGTGAAATTTCCACAATATTTGCTTTGTATTTTCAATTATAAGAAAATAAGTGTTTTTGTATTTTCATTCTTTGCTATCGTAACTTTTGGGTGTTTGATTCTATCAAATTTTATCGATTGTGATATTCATTGGATAACGTTTAAAAAATAAAAAATTAACCAAATCGTACCAAAACCAAAGAGAACCGAGATGACTAAAACGGTTTCGAAAAGTCTAATGCCATATACATCATAAAGTAACCAAAAAAATTGTTAACATTACTAAAATATCTTATCCCAAAATATTTGTCAATTTACAAAATCAAGATGGAACAAATTACCTTTTTTAAGTAATAAAAAAAATCATCCTTAAAATTAATTCCTTTTTAGAGAAAACAATATTAATTACTTTGGAAGGAGTTTAAAAAGGATAAACTAGTGAAAATCCTACTAATTCAACTTCTTAAAGCGCTTGAGAGGAAAACATGACAACTAATATGTGACAGAGGGAGTAATTTTATCGCGGAAATTCACACTCGGCTCTCATTAAGGGCGGAAAAATTCCATCATCCCACCATACCCACTTTATGAAGAAACTTGGAACAATTACATATAAATGTTGAAGAAACCATTACACATACATTTTCTTCATCTACTAATGTATAGAAATACTACTTGAAGTTTGAATGAATTTTCAAAGAATTTTGTTCAACTCAATGAAATTACAAGATTTCCATCTCTACAATTGCTGATAACAGAAAACAAACTATCCCTTTTCTACCTTCTTTTTTTTTCCTTTTCATCATACTATCCTTGTATCATTATAGATCTTTTCCCCCTCTTCACAATTCCTTATCTAAGTTTTGATACAAAAGAAAGAAAAAAATCACTTATATTACAAATCTATCTGTACAAACTTGGTAACTTGGCTGTAGCTGTGTACTGTGGCAACTCGACAAACACTCCGGAGACTAGGACCTTCTTGTTGGCGCTTTAAATCCGAATTGGTAAGCCAAAATTCTGGAAAATCCTGATCTCCCCTCGGTGGCTTGCAGTTACAATGACCAAACCCCAGCAGAACTTTGTTTGAGTTAAGCCATTGGAGAAGTCGATACTAGCATCTGTACTCACTCGAGGACTACGATATTTAGTAGCTAAGAGAAGTTTTTCCTCGGGCCATGATGCTGAGATTCTATCAAAAAAGTAGTTGTTTGTGGCACTAGATATGGTTCCATGAAGAGGACTGTTACCACAGCCAGAAGTCAATGGCGAGCACTCGTTGTCAATCTCTTCAACAGGTGAAGGTGGATGGTTAGCAGTGGAGACTTCGTCAAGACCATCATGACTACTTTGTTCCCCGGAAGATGAAGTATGATATCTCCAAGTATCCAACATACCAGGCCAAGGAATGGCCACTGAAACATCTTGAGAATGAAAATGCTCATAAGACTGTGTAACAGTAACACCTTTATTTCTGCTTGGTCGAGACTGACCTTCGTGTTTCCAGATATAGACATGTGAATCCTCACTAGCACAGACCACATATCTACCATCAGCTGTCATAGATGCTGAGATTTGCCTACTCGTATTGCGGAAACCTATCATAGTTGGAGCTAACTCAATGAATAGGAAGAGTACATGAAACAAAAACTGAAAATTGTACACAATAGTAATACATGACAATTCCTAAATAGCTAAAAATTCCAAGGCACACAACAAGTCTATGCAGTGAACAGTGGAAAAGACTATTAGCAGCACAAAATAACAATCCAATATTTTCATACTATGATTGTACCTGTGGTCAATGAAGTGGGACGAGAATCACGAGGTCCTAGGTTCGAATCCCAATGGAGGTAAAAAACACTAGGTGATTCTTCTCAAGCCTAAACCTTTGTGGGCAGAGTTACCAAAGATAATGGAAGTAGCAGGTACCAGGTGGAGCAGTCGAGGTGTGCGCAAGTTGGACCGAATACCACAACTTCTAAATTAGCTTGTTTTCTTAGTTGTGCCAACTCAAAGCAGGAAAAAAGAAACTTCACCTTTATTCATCTTTCTCTATACAGTTTAAAGGAGCATGTTGGCACTCAATGAGTAAATGACTAAAAGGGTGTACAGTGCAATAGACCACGAGAAAAGGACTAGACTACTAAGCTATGGTGAACTGTAACAGAATAAGCATTTCTTTTTCAGAAAGAGAAGAAGAAAGAATTAAGAGAACTGAATGCAAAACCTTATCCAAAATATCTAAAAAGAAAAGGGTACTGAATTCTCAAGGATCTCAATGAATTATTAAGATGCCAATTATTAAAGATCTATTCATCATTGAGAACATCCCATATATGCTTCTCTCTTTCACATTCACTGATTATTTGAACAACAATAAATGCAATGATGTGCCCAAACAATATAGTAATGTGTAATTTTGAAAAGTTAACTCAAGTCCCATCAGAAGTGGTGAAAGAAGTGAATATAGTCATGTGCTACTCCTGTGAAATATTTAAAACACTACTTTAGTCACTCGCTACTCGTGTTTACAACTGCATATTCTGCACAAGTGTATGACCAAGCGATCAATGAAACTGGTATAACACTAGAATACGTATCCTAGCTGAGATTTAAAAAAACAGATGATTTTTTCTCCATTTGCATGGACATAGTTAACTCAACACTTGTCTATAGGAGTATGTTGGTCCAAGTAAAACAGTCGAGTTGTGTACAAGCTAGCTCAAACATTATCAAAAAAAAAAAAAGGAAACTCATGTTCACAACTAAATGCTCCAAATAATTCAATTTATGTTTATCAGGGATAAGTATAACAAATTTCGAGGGTCAACCAACTAATTCTAAAAGCATAGAATATCTTTTTGGTCAACTCAAATTAGATATCTATTTTATTTTTTGACATAGTAACAGTATAATAGATGTCTATTCAAGTTCACAAAATTGGTAACCAACTGATTTGACATTCAAACCACTAAAGCAAATAAGGTCACACTTTAAAGGATCTATATTTTTGGCAGAAATGGAGAACCCAACAAGTTAAAGACCGAGCCTGAACAACATCCTTCAATGCAGGAGAATTCCCTCAAAACAAACGAGTGTAAAAATTTCCATTCATCTTCAATTAAACACTTAATTCAGTGTGAGGCAACAGAAGCTTCATTATACAGCATGTTATCACTATAGTTTAGCAATGTTAGGAATATCTTCGTAATATAAGGAATTAGGGTATTGATTTCTCCTTGGGAGGCAGAGAGGTTGTTTCCAATAGACCCTCGGCTAAAGAAAATAACATGAGTGAAGAAACCAAGACAAAAAACTACACAAAGCATACTATAAAGGAACCATAACAACAAAAAGATAATACGATAATTGAATTACATGGGACAACATATATATAGTAATACAAATCAAAGGAACAAGAACCTACAAGAGTAATACTATAACTACTAGTATGGAAGGACAAAACAAGACTACACTCAACTACCTATTAACCTTCTACCCTAATCCGTGTCCCCCACAATCTCCTATCTAAGTCGTGTCCTTAGTAAGCTAAAGTTGTGCCAGTCCTGTCTAATCACCCCTCTCCAATAGTTCTTCGGCCTACTTCTACCTCTCCTGAAACAATCAATAGCCAACCTCTCACAAGACCATGTAAACCAACAACATACCCAGTGTAATCCCACAAGACAACAAACTCAAGATCAAATTGGTGCAGTGGATAAAATGAGAACAAACAAAGCAACTGAACATTAAACTAAATTGTAAACAACTTGAGATTTTAGTAAACAAAACAATAGTGTGAAAGGCCAACAATGTAGACCTATCACTTTTGGGAGCTAAGTTCAAGAGAAATCGTAATGACTGGGAAGTGGATAAGTTCAAACAATTCATCCAATTGTTGGAAAGTTTCAGATTTCAGGAAATGGAACCAGACATATGGGTTCCATAAAGTAAAGGTACTTTCTCAGTCAATAGTTACAAGTTCCTATGACCTCCACTACATCAGAACAGAATCACAGCTTGTGGCTTGATCGCAAATATGGAGGTCCAGGGACCATACAAGGTGGTGTATTTTTGTTGGACTGTCACATATGAAGCAGTTCTTACACAACAGTCATTTCAGGTAAGGGGCATAACTATTTGCAGTATGTCTACTGTGTGAAAAGAATGAGGATCTTAATCATCTATATTTGCATTGTAGCTTCACAACTCAAGTGGAATCTGTTTTACAACATTTCACTAGTTAGCTGGGTGATGCCTAGATATATCAAACAGCTACGGGACTGTTGGACTGGTAAGGGTATTGGGAAGGAGAAAAAAGAGTCTGGGAGACCATTCCTTCTTGCATATGGTGGGTGTTGGAAGGAAAGGAAAATGATGTTTGAAAGCAAATATGAAAGTATGCATACAATGAAAATATAGAAGTAAATTCTTTTTGCCTTTTTTTGGTAGACTAGAAGATGTTAATACATCAGATGGGATGTTAGATTTCCTCAGTTTCCTACAGTGATGTAAAAGAACTGATTTGCATGAAACTTGGCAGAAACTTCGTGCTTCTGTTTATAAAATGTTACCATTCTCAGAAAGATGATCTGTTGAGAGGCCAACAGCCACTATAAACCAAAAGCTGGTGCATGGCTTCATTTATCAGTAGAATCCCAGGGCAGGCTAATTACTTAAAGAAAGAAACTCTTTCTCTTGTAACCATGGTGTCCGGGCCAGCTTACACGCACCTCAACTAACTCCATGGGGTACTTGTTGAAGTGTGTGACCATCTTAGAGAACACACTTTTATTAGATAATTATATTCTCAACACTTGCTACCTCTCACCAACACAGGTACCAAGAACTTTGTCAAAGGAACTTATTTCAAAGTGGCTCACAACATAAAAATTGTGTCCATCTTTATCCAGGAAAAAAAGGAATCAGTGAAATCAAATTCTGGAAAAAGACAAACAACTCCAGCTTAGGTTTATCATATTCTAGAGGTCAAGTCGACCAAATTTGAAGCTTTAATTAGTTCTGACAAAGTAATATCAATGCTACCTACAAGCTTCATATGTTTATATAGCAGTTAATATACCTTTGAACTTGTGAAAAAGATCAGCATCATCAACAACCCGAATTCTTGAGTCTGCAGATGTTATAAGCACTTGTGACATACTTCCTGGCACAAACTGTTCATTAAGAAATATAAGTTACTAATTAACTCACAAGGTAAGGACACAAATTTACTTGGATTGCTTCATCCATTACAAATTTTGCCCTACTTCCTATTTTGGATTGTCCCAAAGTTAACTTTTTCCTTTACTTTTCAATATCTCTGTATGCAATATGTATGTGAGACTCAGTTCTATACTCACGAAGTCCAAATTCTTAGAACATGTAATCTTTTTTTGAGAATTAGAACATGTAATCTTATCTCAAATATATTGACCAAATTATATTTAAATATGACATAACTTCAACTTTACATCAATAACTGAGACAAGTAAAATTGGATTATGAATTGAATAGCATGATAAAGGGTTTTAGCGATGAATGATCACTTTTTGCAGTCTCACTTTTCCCGCTCTCTGGGGAAGAATTTAGCTCCTAATCTACACCACTAGAAAGTGCAAACACCTATTTGTCTGCGTACCCTACTTCCTATTTTTTACTCATTATTTAATATGTTTGTTCTTTATTTAGCTTGAAAAAAGCCTTGACAAATTATTTACTTTGCCTATGAGAATGTAACAGTAGTAAACAGTTAAAAGTTAGTTAAGAATATGCACATACATAACACATGCACAGTATCTCGTTAATACAACAGAAGTACTTCGCGCCTTGGAATAACTGCATCTGAGACAATAAAGGAGGCATATCTGACCTAGCACAGATAAGCTCCAACATCAGCAATCAGTCAAAATTACTGTACCTGGAAACCAGTAATTTTCCTTTGGTGAGTCCTCTTCTTCTTATTCTGCAGATTGATTTGAGTTTTTTGCTGCAATTTGTTATCTGAAAGAGAGAAGCATAAATTATCAACACGTGCAAGTACATAACTATCCTCTACAGAAGGGAATAAGAGAGACAGGAAAGGCACAATAAATCAAACCTAATATGTTGTACAAATGACAGCTTCCCTTGTATGACCCAACAAGTGCCCCCTTGAAAAAGAAGAAACAAAAACGCATTAGAAACTTAACTGTGAAATATGCAGATCAAGGACATTTGGTTTTCACCTCTCAATAGGAATGGCACAACATCAAAGCGAGCTCTATGTTTAGCAGACTCTCACCTGACCATCTGGTGTGTAGCAAGCAGCAGTGACCATCTCATGCAGATCATTCCAATCAACAACTTGCCGCTCAGGAATGCTCCATATGCGAACCTTAGCATCTAGGGAGCCACTGATGAAGTATCTATCATCAACAGGGTTAAACTGGATGCAGGTTACTGAATCAAGGCAAGGAAATCAAGAAAACATTGTGATCAGCCAATTAGTGAAAAAGCTCTTATCTATGTATTCATCTATCATCAACTAATGCACACAAGGGTGTGGCCTAGTGGTCAATGAAGTGAGTTGATAATCATGAGGTCTCAGGTTCAAATCTCACTTGAAGGCAAAAACATGAGGTGATTTCTTCCCATTTATCCAAGTTGGTGGATAGAGTTATCCGATACTTGTGTTGGTGGGAGGTAGTAGGTACCCCCATGGAATTAGTCGAGGTGCGCACAAGCTGGCCCGGACACGACGCTTATAAAAATGTATTCATCTATTAACATACTAATTTCTAGGCCATACACTACATAGCTCTTCCTGTCCACAGAATCTTACTACCGACAAAACATTAAACTCTAAAACTGGCCTGGGAAGTAGAGGTGAAGGTGAACATATAAGAGTTAAGGTACACATACCATAGTCACTGTGTGAGAAGATCTTCAAACAAGTTTTGCTAGACAAATCCCAAAGCCGCACTGTTTTGTCCATTGATGATGAGAGCAATTGCTGGTAAAGGAAAGTGGGACGAAGACAGATGTTAACGAGATGTAGAAAAGATCATCACAAAAGTAGAGCCCACTTGTTTGATAGAGGTAGGTAAGGTTTGGGTACACTCTACCCTCCCCAGACCCCACTTGTGGGATTACACCGAGTATGTTGTTGTTGCTTAATATAGGAACTTATTGCACATCCGGACACAAATTTTTGAAGATAGAGGAGAATTTCTCAGGGGTTACCATTCATCAGTGTTTTTTTCTGAAAATTTAATGAAATTTTATAAGAGATAATCACCCAGCAAGTGCAATGATACAACCCAAGCAATATGTATCTTAGTATACTAGCTACATGTAAAAAGAACAAAGGAAATTAACCATATCCTATCTACTTCCTGTACATTTTCATGGTTACATCAAAAGGTTAAAAGAGCTAAACATATATGCTTTAAGGTACAATTTTTTTCCCTTTCGCCTTCAAGAAATCGATAATTTCTTTCCTTCTACACAATCCACCATGTAGCCACCAGAATAGTGCTCCACAACTTTTTGTAGTCCTCTTCTATTCCAACAATGTAGTAGATCTCAGGAGATTCTGTCATGCATCATTTAACTTCAAGCAAATTCAAAAACATGTAGCATTATCTAGTTTGTGATTCTACAGATGAATAATTATTCGCATCTGCATAATCTTCTTTGATCACTTCTTTGAAGTTTGTTAGGTCAAGAAAGCCTCTCTAGCCATGAGCCATGAAAAACACTCTACTTTGTAAGGTACTTTGTTACTCCATATTTCCATAGCCATACTTATTCTTGCTGTCTACTTTGAGACAATAAACTCAATTTACCCAGACTTTACTGAGAAACCGTCATCCTTACTTTTTCTTTCATCCTCCATTTCTTAATCATTCCACCTTCTAAGGGCTACTCCAGTAATCTTTTACTGTGGTATTGTGATCATTTACTACACTGAAAATGGTAGGGAACTGATCTTTGAGGGGTATATGTCCTCACCAACTTTCTTTCTTGATGAAGGTCCTAACCATCTTTCTTTCCAAAATAAAGTTTTCTAGTATCACCTTTTTTTTTATATAAATGCGTTCTGAGAACATATTCCATAAGTTTCTGATATATTTTGAATTCCCAACTCCGTACAAGTGATTTGGTGTTACTGTGATCCAACAATTTTTCATCTTGTACTTTCTCTATATTCACCTGCCTCCACAGTGCCTCCTCCTTATTGCAAAATTTCCATAGTCACTTCATCAGGAGATAGTTGTTGTGTGCTCATTAGATTGACAACTCCCAAGTCACCTACTTTCTTACTAGGTTACCACTCATCAGTATTTTGCAAAGATCAGCCGAAATTTGTGTGAGATTATTATCTGATGTAACAGGTATTATCCAGCATCTAGGACCATAAAACTGTATCCTGAAAATATACTAGAAACCAAGAATGACATAGAAGCTGGTGATTGTAACAACTTAAATCTGCCAGATTATAATGAACAATCCAACTAAAAGCTGCATCATTTTTTATTTTTTTATTTTAGATAAGTCTAAAAGCTGCATCAATCCTAGGCAACAGAGAAGAACAAGACTGCAGAAGCATGAAAGAGTCATATAGAATTAAAACTCTGCTATCATCAGCCTATTTTCTATGACTTGTAGGGCATTTGTTCCAGTAATAACACACAAAACAATAAGTAGGGGGAACTGGCACAGTGTTAAAAAGGACAACCAGACTGTTGGTTTACTAAGCTCAATTCTTTTAGAATCTTTAGTATGTTATTTTATTATTTTACTAGAAACAATTTTATTGGAAAAACCCTCATGTACAAGTAGTATATAAAAAAGTAGAGAGACTACACAAAATATGGTTTTCTACAAATGACACCAATACATTATCTTCAGCATCTACAAGGAACTGTGATAGAGTGGTACCAATGTCAGACTCGGCATCCTCTCATGTTACAAAAGATTATATCTTTCATCAATTCATTTCCTCGCTGTGTACTTACACATAAAAGTAACTCTATGATATCATACTCCCATAAACCATGAAACTGCCACTTCACCTACCTCAGCAAACTGGGCTCACCATAACAACCAAATCTATTATTTAGTGTAAAACTCACCCATTCAATTCTCCAGCAACTTAAGAGACATTAGCAAGTAGTTTGCAACACTGAAAGTCTTAGTCAATTAACCTTGAGGTGGCAAAGCTTCCATTAATAAATAACAGTCTGAGAACTAACCAAAAAAATCAGCTTTGTTGCATTTGAACAAAAGAACAAATGACTAGTGTTAATATCACATATTAAAAATTCACTCACAGGGTTCTTCTAAGTTTGTTACTAGATATTCAAAGAAACAGAAAGCATCGTGTACTCTAATTCATTCTATTTTATTCAGGCCAAAATTATTATTCTCTACTAAATTTAAGAAGGATAAATATTAAGCTCAAGCAATTAGATATTAAGATAAAAATTACGAAAATTCCAGCTAACCTGAGACTTGGACCATGAGAGATCAAGCACATCATCCAAATGGCCCTCAAATGAACAGATGGGCTTTTCTGAAAGAGCAAAAACTGTCTCAGGCACCAAAATATGGTCAAAGCCCATTGATTTTCGACTAACAGATGACCTTCCTCTTCGTTTCTTCTCCAAGTGGACATCAAAATTTGGTGACATAGTAGTTGGCTCGGGAGAAGCATTTGCAGAAAGCAATAGATTCAAATTCCCATCTTCTGGTTTATCCAGCAATAGATCACCCTTTCTCTCTGATGATGTAACCTCCCTAACATGTATGACACGGTCCTCACCGGCACTAGCAAGATATTTTCCATCCAAACTAAATTGTATGGTCCAAATAGACCCAGTGTGTGCCTGTATCTCTAGGCTCTTATAAAGAGCTGTAAGTTCTTTGCTGGACTTACCATACTGCCTCACCCTAACTCTTTCAGGTCCATGAGAGGAAGCATCCTGACTATCATCTGTGGCAGAGCTTGACCTTCGACCACCCTTTTCAGAAGACGTATCCCTCTCATCACTACTCCGACGTTCCTTATGACCTGTCACCGAGCTAGCCACATTTCTAATGCTCTTCAGCCAGCTTCCCCTCTTTTTATTCTTAGGACCAGTCCCACCAATCCCGTTTGTATTACAATCCAAATTATTATTATTCCCATCTTCCACATTCTGTCTTCTCATCAATTCTTGAACAATTGGTGAAGTTCCAACACACACATCAAATTCTTCGATAGTCAACTGCTTTCCTGTACTGACCTCCTTAAGCTTGTTCCACATCCCATCCTCCCTCACTTCATTAACCACAAATTCCTTTCCATTATCGAGATTCTTTATCGTGCACGCACTCTCCTCAATTTCAACATCTCTATTTGATTCTGAATCATCCTCAACTTCAACATTCTCCACTACCGGTATCAAATTACAGCTCTCATTGTCCCTGGAATCAGCTCTAATCGTCAATGCAGATCCATTGTCCTCATATAATTGATCATCACCGCAACTTTGACCTGAGTTTCCATCATTATTTACAACTATACATTCACCAGCATTGGCTACATTGACAGATACTGATGACGAGGAAATAGAATTAGCACAAAGAATATCACTACTTTTATGAACTGAAGAACTATTGCAATTGGAATCGCCATTCAATTTTGATGGAACGTTCCCAGAAACACTACACTTACCACTACTAGCTTGGGAACTACTACAATTAGGTATACCTTCAGCACTAACAGCTTGACACTTCAAATGAACTGATGAAACCGATCTGCCAGCACCACGGCTGATACCCATTTGACGAAAAAGCCGGAGTCGGCGTTCTTCAATAGAGGAAGGTTCAGAGATCCACACATCATAGTTATTCGAAACTCCCATTGCACAATTGGGGAAACCCCAATTTGATATACAATCTCTACCTTCCTCTCCTTCGTCTTCAGAAGGCGAAGAAGAAGAGGAACACGAAGTGTTTGCAGAAGAAAGCAAACGATCAAGAGAATCGTGAAAGCACTCGTTCTCGTCTTCTCCTTCTCTTGCTTTGCTCATTCTTCTCCTCCAAGTGGAGGCATTCCCATGAAAATGCCACCAAAATCACCTCACCTGCCCCCCTCCAAATATACTAAGATCCACCTCACAACTCAGCTCAATGTAGCTTTAAATGTTCAAATCTTCAACACCCATTTCATCAAATTGACTAAAAGTGATCAGTAAAGAGAAAAAACAAAAATGGTAGTTTGTGGGTGTGTGGGAAAATTCCCCCAAATCACCTCAACCCCCTCCAAGAATACTGAGATCCAGCTCACAACTCAGTTCGACAGTAACTTTAATGGCCAAATCTTGCACACCCACTTCGTCAAATGGACTAATACATATCTCTGTGTGACTGAAAGTGACCAATAAAGAGTGAAAACGAAAATGGGTGTTTGTGAGTATGTTAACAATATCAGTTGGGGAGATGGGTTAGCTTTGGGAACTCAGATCCAATGATGGGTTTTAGAGAGAGAAAGAGAGTACACTGTGTGTGTGTGTGTGAGAGAGAGAGAGAAAAGGGTAACAAGCCCAATGAAGAGGGTGAAGAAGAACAAAGCAAAAAACAAAAAATGCTCCATTGAAATGGGAAGATGGGGTGAATCAAGTTGAAAAATCTATGACTTTTAAGTCAATAATTATTAGAGTACTACTACTCTTTTTTATTTTTATTCATGTTCGATGCTCGCATTGAAATTCTATTAACATTAGTTTCACGCTAAATAATTCATTTCTCATATAAGAGCGCTTTCAATTGTAATTTTTTTAACTTAGATTTTGATTTAAAATGGAGGAATTTCGTCTATTTGATCATGTTAAATTTTTGGCCAAGTCAATGGTAAAGTACTATGTGTGTTTGGTCAAAAATATTCTTGAAAAATAAATTAAACTTTTCAAATAGTGTTTAGGGAATCTAATAGTGTCTTGATCAAATCTTTGAGTACTTAGGATTGATGATAATCATGTACAGAATGAAAACTTCATTCTCGATTCTACGAGAATTTTTATGAAAGCCTTTCATTTGCTTCTCTTCGATGAAAGTTTGATTTTCCCATATTGTATCCTAATTCTTCTTCCAATGATCGATTAATGTTTAAATGTGAGTTGAAGTTGTGATATGAAGTTAAATTAAAATAGTTGTAGAGGAAAATGACTTACGTTTAAAAGTGAGGGGAAATTATTTTCTTGTTTTTGATAGAAATATTTTCGAACAATCAAATATAAGAATAATACTTGTAATTAGCGCTTATTCTTTGCATCGAACACACTTGTTAGGTTGTGTTTGGTGTAGCGGAAAATAGTCTAACATTTGTAACTCTTTTTCCTTTAGAAAATAGTTTTTGATTTTTTCATATTGATCTTAAAAAAAATGATTTTTTTATTTCGGGAAAATACGTTCTTTAAATATTTAAAAGAAATGTAAATTTTATAGTGGAGTTATAAGGAAAATAAGTATCACAAGTAGCATTTTGAATTTATTATCTCATTCCGACCCCCGGGTCCCCCCCTACTTGCCTGCCCACCCCTAACCGTTAACCCCACTACCCACCCTACCTCCACCCCATCCACACAGGCTCTCAAGTAAGAAATAATAAAAATGTATATAATCTAACTCGATCAATACATCATTCAAAAATATTAAAAGACACCAATTAACTTTGTATTCGTTACCAATATTTTAAAGTATGAATTTATGATTACATATCAATAAGACAATAACTAATTAGGTGCATCATTCACAACTAAAAACTACATAATACTTAAAGGTTTTATAACAATAATAATATATTCAGTCTAATTTTATCAATAAATTTTAAA
>JAJOOF010015588.1:0-21188 GCA_029582545.1 Solanum lignicaule
AATAGTGCCACGTAGGACCAAAAGGGGTAGAAAATTAATTAAAAAATAAGTTCAGGGGGGTAATAGGACCTTAGTAAAGGTTAGGTGTGTCTCTGGGATTTCGGGCATAGGCTGGGGGGGTACTTATGCATTTTCCCTTTATTTTATAAGAAATCTTGGAAAGATTATACCCCCTTAAAATGCATTCTCCTCCATTACATCTAATTTCATATTTGATCAAATAAACAGTCTAAATATGTACAGATACACCGATTAGACTTGAGGTTCAATTATAAAATTATTTTCAGAAGAATGAGAATGATGCTTGAAGTTCTTTTCAAAATTAATAAGTGTTGATTAATTCTTACAAATACTAAGGAATATACCATTAATTCTAGGCAAAATATAAGGACACGGAAAAATTCATTATTGAAAATCACAAAAATATTGTGAAAAACTCACCTAGCCAGGTTAGTGAGCCTCTCAATGAAAAGACCATCAGAAGAAGATTTACTTGGTTAGGTCCCAATTAGATCTCGCATTAAGAGCGAACTATAAAAGTTTTCTAGCTATAAATAAGAGAGATTCATCGATAGAAACACGTGAAAGAATGTGGAGTTAGTGCATTGATTTTGAACTTTAAAAGTGGTTTGGAACAAGAAGGTAAAAATCAATCCTACTAATTGAGGATGTTGTTTATGATATGGAATAATAAGAATTCATTTATGCTAGCCCTAATCCTAGAATTTTTACATTTTTCGCAAATCACAATTCTCCCCAAAATTTATATATCAAAGTGATGAAAGTTAGAATTAAGCTTCAAAATAGTACTCCACCACTTGTAACTTATTTTTGGTGTATAAATATATATGATTAGATTTGTATGAGTTTTATTTATGATCCAATTCAGCCAGATATATATGCCCGCTGGGTATTCGAGTGTCCCATAACATCCTCTGACTCAGGGTGGTCAAGATGCTTCTTACTTATTAGCTAGCAGACCGTCACTTGAACGCGAATACTTAAATTTTGGTGAACAAGGACACTTTAAAAGGGACTATCATAAATGAATTACAATTACTCCGAATTATCATAAACACCATACCTTAGTTAGTAGAGTTGATTCTTGCCTTCTTGGTCAAAACTCAAAATCTCTTTTAAAGTTCAAAATCTGATGCACTAACTCAATTTTTTTGTTTGTTTCTATCTCTTGGCTCTTACTTATTTATAGTTAGGGAACTCTTATGACTCGCTCTCGAAAGGATCCTTGGAGGTCTGATCAAGTTGGCCTTCGCGTGATGGGCTTGTCATCGTGAGGCTTATTGACATGCGTAATTGAGCTTTTCAAGATTTTTTTGCAATTGATCATAATGTATTTCCCTAGCCTTGTCTATTGTCTAGGCTTCTGCCTTATCTTAATAGTTTTAAATACAATTAGATGTGAATTATCCAACCTTACCAATTCGAAAAGTCTCATGATGTACTAATTCTATTGTGAGAAGAAAAAATTCTAGGCAAAATATAAGGACATGGAATAATACATTATCGACAATCATAAAAATATTGTGAAAAACTCACCTAGCCAGGTTAGTGGGCCTCTCAATGACAAGCCCATTACAAGAAGACTAAATTGGTAGGTCCCAATAAGAGATCGTATCGAGAGAGAACCATAAAGGTTTCCTAACTATAAATAATAGAGATCTAGAGATGAAAACACATGAAAGAATGTGAAGTTAGCGCATCGATTTTGAACTTTAAAAGAGGTTTGGACCAAGAAGCTAAAAATCAACCCTACTAATTGAGGATGTTGTTTATGATAATTTGGAATAATAGGAATTCATTTATGCAGCGCTAATCCTAGATTTTTAAATTTTTCGCAAATCACAATTCTCCGTAAAATTTATATATCAAAGTTATTAACGTTAGAATTAAGCTTCAAAAAGTACTCCACCACTCATAACTTATTTTTGGTGTATACATATATATGATTAGTTATGTATGAGTTTTATTTATGATCTAATTCAGTCGTGTGTGTATATATATGTATTCGGGTGTTCCACAATAATCTCTGACTCAGGGTGGTTAAAGAGCTTCTTACTCATTAGCCAACATACAGTCACTTGACCACAAATACTTTAATTTTGGTGAAAAAGGACACTTCAAAAGGGAATTCCCTCGTAGACAGATGGTTTTCCAGGAACATCATGCAACTGGTAAAGGCCATGGTACCAACAAGTGGAGGTAATAATGACGAAGGAAGTCCATAGGGCGGGCGATGAGGTAATCAGAGAGGCAATGTAGGCCAAAGAAATGGTAATGTAGGAAGAAGAGTAGCGCAACCTTGTAGGGGGGTTGCCCTATTGATGATAAAGCTCAATGTTACTCTTTTCTGGGCAAGACATAGGTTGAGGCATCAACACAATGATAACATGTACTCTTCTTATTTGTGAATGGATGACTTCTGTTTTGTTTGATCCAAATTCCACCTATTCATATGTATCTGTTAGATTACGTTGGGACTTAACTTGAATTGTGATATTCTTGATGCCCCTATCCATGTTTCCATCCCAGTTGGAGAGTTTGTTGTTGTTACCCATGTATATCATTCATGCTTTGTTATGTTTGTGAATTTTCACACTTGGGTAGATTTAGTAATCCTGGATATGGTCAATTTTGATATGATTTTGGATATGACTTAGTTGTCCCCTCACTTTGTTGTGTTGAATTGTAATGCTAAGACAATGACTATAGATATCCAGAGTAGGGAAAGTTAGAGTGGGAAGGAGTGTATAAGTCTAAGCCCTTAAATATCATATTCTTTATTCAGGCAAAAAGGTTAGTGGGGAAGGGTTAGTTAGCCTATTTGGCTCATCTTTGGAATGTCAGTGCGGAGTCCCCTTCCACTGAGTTTATTCCTATAATTTATGAGTTTCGGGAGGTGTTTCTACGAACTTGCTTGGTATGGCTCCCGATAGGGACATCGATTTTTATATTGATTTGAAACTGGGTACTTGCCCAATCTCTATTCCTCCCTATTACATGACTCTGGTAAAGTTGAGGAAACTTAAGACTCAACTTCAAGAACTCATTTTTAAGGGTTTTATTCGTTCTAGTGCTTCCCCGACAAGGTATAAAGAAAAAGAATGGCAGCATGAGAATATGTATAAATTATCGACAATTGAATAAGGTCACCATCCAGAATAAACACCCATTACCTCTTATAGATGATTTGTTTGACCAGCTGCAGGGTGCTTCTATTTTCTCTATGATTGATATGAGATCAGGGTACCACCACTTAAAGATTAGGCCTGCTGACATACCCAAGACAACTTTCTGGACCCGGTATGGGCATTATGAGTTCTTAATGATGTTGTTTAGGTTGACTAATACATCGAGAACTGTCACGAGCTTTACTAATATGATCTTTAAGTTTTTCCTGGACTACTTTATAATTGTATTCATTGATGATATCTTGAGAGAAACATGTAGACCACCTTCGTATAGTTTTGGGTATCTTGGGAAAGCAAAAGTTGTATGAAATTTTTTCGTAAGTGTGAATTTTGGTTGTCCTCGATTGCCTTCCTGGGCATGTAGTTTTAGAAAAATAGGGTGATGGTAGATCCCTAAAAGATTGAGGTAGTTAAAAGTTGGGTTCGACCTAATTTTGTGACAGAGGTTAGGAGTTTTGTGGGTCTTTCTAGCTACTATCATAGATTTGATAAGAACTTTGCTTCTATGGCTACGCATCTGACAAGGTTGACCTAGAAGGAGGTAACCTTTGTGTCTGGTCTGACCAATATGAGGAAAGCTTCCAAAGGCTAAAGACTCTCTTGACCACTACTCTTATTTTGACATTGTCGATGAAGGGTAAAGACTTCATTGTTTATTGTAATGCTTCAGATTTAGATTTAAGTGTTGTGTTGATGCAAGATAGGAATATCATAACTTATGCTTCAAGCAGTTGAAGGTTCATGAGAGGAACTATCCAACCCATGATTTAAAGTTGACACCAGTAGTGTTTGCATTTAAGATCTGGAGGCATTATCTTTATGGGATCAAGTGTGAGGTGTTCATTGATCATCGAAACTTGCAATATATGTTCACTCAGAAAGATTTGAATCCGAGACAGAGAAGATGGATGAAGTTGTTAAAAGACTATGTGACCATTCAATACCATTCGAGTAAGGATAATGTAGTGGAAGATGCATTGAGCCAGAAGAAAGTTAGCATGAGAAGTATTTGGCTTGCTTGGATGTGTCTATGCAACCCTTAGACAGAGAGATTCAAGCTATAGAGTCTAGTTCATGTAGTTGGGTATCTCAAAGAAAGGTGAGTATTATCCAGTATTAAGGTCAGGTCCACTTTTATAGAGGAGATCAAGACTAAGAAGTTTGATGATGAGGACTTTAACAAGCTCATAAATAAGGTGGTATCTGGGGAGGCCCAAGATGCCACTCTCGATGTATGTGGAGTGCTCAATTTTAGAGGAAGAATTTGTATTCCTCAGGTTGATGAGTTGATACTGAATGTGTTGGTAGAGTCTCATAGTTCACGATATTCAATTCATCTAGGTGTGACCAAGATGTATCGAGGTTTGGGGCGGCTCTATTGGTGGACGAGAATGAAAAAAGACATAGTCGAGTATGTATCCAAATTTCAGAATTGCTAGCAAGTAAATTATGAACATCGAAATCCTGAAGGGTTACGGTATGACTCAATTTGGTTAATTATTAATAGATTGACTACGTTAGCCAATTTATCCCAGAATGGATTATAACTCTCAATAGTTGAAAACTATTTATGTCAAGGAAATAGTAAGGTTGTACGAGGTGCCCCTTTCTATCATTTAGAACATTGGTACTCAATTTATTTCTAAATTATAGAGTAAGTTGCATAAATCGTAGGGTACTCAACTTACTTTTGGAACAACCTTTCATTTGCAAACTGATGGTCAGCTAGAGAGGACGATTCAGGTGTTGGAAGATATGTTGAGAGCATGCGAACTGAGTTTAGAGGCCATTGGGATCAGTTCTTACCCTTATGTAAGTTCTCTTACAATAATAATTATCACTTCAGTATTGATACGAATCCATTCGAGGCACTTTATGAGGGGGGATACAGATCTCTCATAGGGTGGTTTTGAGGCTGATGATGTAAAACCTTTGGGTATCGATCTAGTAAGTGAAGCTTAAGAAAGAGTGAGAGGAGTACAAGTTAAGCTATTGGTAACCCAGAGTAGGTAGAAAGAGTACACAAATCACAAGGTGAAGGCCATAACCTTTTAGATTGGTGAAAAAGTGTTGTAGAAGGTGCCACTCATGAAGTGATAAGGCTTGGTAACAAGGGTAAGCTAAGCCCTCGCTATATTGGTTCATTCGAGATTTTTGACAGTATGGGGCTAGTGGCAAACATGTTAGCACTGCCGCCTAACTTTTCTGGAGTCCATCCCGTTTTTCATGTGTCTATACTGAAGAAGTACCATTAAGATGGGTATTATATTATCAATGGGACTCGATAGTATTATAAGAGGTTTTACAATATGCAGAGGAACTAGTTGCGATTCTTGATCGAGATGTCTGAAAGTTGAGAGTGAAAGAGATCAAATAGGTAGGGTTCAGTGGAAGCATCATCCAAATGATGAGACTACTTGGGAGACCGGGAGGGACATGCGGGATAAGTACCCTCACTTGTTCGAGGATTCATATACCACACTCTTTTCTAAGTTAACCTTGTTTTTCTTATTTGATCACTAGGGAACGAGTAATGGGTAAATTAGTACCTATTGTAATGACCCGTCCCAATCTTTATATGTAGATCAATGGTAAAATAAATTGGGTTGAAAAATATTTCAGGTAGAGACTTAAAATTTTTAAGCCATGCCAGTTTTAGATGGAATCTAAGTGAGGTGGGGGTCTAGGACAATTCAGGAATGGGTTAGTGATCATATGTCTAGGATTGATTTATGTTTTCTAGTAGCTAAGACATTAAGGAACCATATGGCCTTTTAAAATCAAATTCGGATGAGTAAAACTCCTGATATCAAACTTGACATGAAGGGGATAACTTGAGATGTCAAGGGTCGAAGATACGTTGCGACATGAGGGCTTTTGGGGGGTTTCTGAGTCTATGTATTTTGTGCAAGCTTCTATAGCAAGTGTCACGTTGCTATATAATGGACACTTAGTAGGCGCAATAGCGGGGAAAAGCTGCTATGGCGATGCCACTATAGTCGGTTGGATCACTATAACAGGGGAAGTTGGGGTTTTATGCAGAAAAAGTCCCAACACCTCCTATTTTTCTTCAACTTCATTCTTGGGAGAATATAGGCAATTTAGGGCAGTTTGCACTCGTTTTCCCACTAAATTCTTCAGTAAAGGTAAGTTTCTTACTCCCTATCTTGTAATTTGATTCTTAAGCATTAGAATCTAGAGGGTTACTCTTGGGGGAGGGTTTTAGCTTGCTTTAATGGTGGAAAGAACCCATGTGGGGTAGAATGATCATGAATTGGCCCAGGGTTTGGGATTTGGTTATAATCCTAGTATTTCTAGGCCATTAGTAATGCATTGTTGTATTTTTCATTATTGTTTAGGCCAATAACAAGCCTATGCACTTCAAAGAGGAAAAACTCAACTTCTTTAGAGTTTTCAAGGTTCACTACAACAAATATGATATATAGCTACAAAATTATTAGCTACGACATGAAATTCGTCACTAATTATTCGCTTTTAGTGACAAAATTTTCTTTTCGTGCTTAAATGTATGAGACACATACTTTTAGTGATGAAACATAAAAATTCGTAGCAAAGTTTTGTCCACTAAAGTTTTCCACCAAAAAATTAATTGGTGCCATTTGTTAAGTAGTGTTAGTCACAAATTTAAAGTTATCGGTGACACATTATTTCGTCACTAATAATGTATATAATTCATGACAAATTATTTTTTGTCTTAAAATTTATTAATTTTTTGACACAAAAAAAAATTCATCTAAAAGAATATGTTGTTACAGTATAAGACAAATTAGAGCTCGTAGTTAAATATTATAAGTTTTAGCTATAAAAATTTAGATTTAATTATGCCATTTATTTTCGTCACTAATAATATAAATAATTGGTGACAAAGATTTTATTGTCTCTAATCAATCTATTATTTAGTGACAAAAAAAAGAAATTGTCACAAAATATGTAAGGTGTTAAATAGCAATGACTTAAAATTTGTAGTGAATAATTCAACTATTTGCTACGAAAAAAATTCATAGCTAAATACAATTTTTTTTGGCTAAAATTGTTCATAATTACAAGTGACAACTTACAAAAAGAATAATACAAGTGTTTCATAAGAAAGACATAGTCCATTCATTAATTGGCGACGAAAAATATTAAAACCAACGAATTCAGTCGATTTTGTAAAAATGAAAAAGTTCAATTCATCAATTTTTTTAAATTACGCAATTATAAAATGCATTATTTGAAAAATATAATCCATGTTATAAGTACCGTGAGTGAGGTATGGTTCTACCACTAGATCGCTAATATTTGTTGGTTTAACACTTTTGTTTTTTATTGATACACTTTCATCGATAAAGACGATAGAAAAAATAATTTCTCAAGTCTTCGTGCTAGTTTTTGTGTGTCTATTGATTTGTGATTGGTAAACTGCATAGACTAAGTTGATCTATTTGCTTCTATCTAAAAATATGTACATATTTAATAGTAATTCCACATACGTACGTAGAGCAACTATACAAAGATAACATCGACTTACAAACTTAGACTTTGCAAAGGTGCGAAATATTTCATGAATTTCCATTAACTTTTTCCATTAGTATGAAAATCGAAATAAACTAAAAAATGAAAGCACAAATGAAAGAAATCACTACAAGAAAAATGACTTTTAGTGAAAGGAATATTGGTCGCTAAAAGTTCAAATCCAGTCGTTAAAGGTCTATAACGACCGTATAAAAATTGGTCGTCACTGGTCGTTAAAAGCTCCGTCGTTAAAGGTTAACGACCGGATTTACAATCCGGTCGTTACATTTACTTACAACGACCAAAATTCCTTTCGTTAGTGGTAATTTGGTCGTTAAAACCTTGAAGTAAAACAACGAATTTGCGTCATTATAAGTACTTTTAGCGGCCGAAATTCCTTTCATCGATTACAATACTTTTGACGAAGTTTCCTTTCACAAATTTTTGATTGAAATATATACATCATATACAATTTATAATTTTTTTTCCAGTAATTCCAAATAAAGTAGTAGTATCATTTTATTTTCTTTACACATACAATCAAAAATTTGATTTAAAATTTAATTGTTAAAAATGAACGGAAACATCACATTAATTTAATTATTAGAAAACTTATATATTCAACAGAATATCTTAAAATATACATATTCGATATAAGATCTAAATAACATACATGTTCGAAATAATATTATAAAATATAAATGTTTGACGTCTATCAAATCCTGAAAATTGGGAAAAAGAAATTGTAGCATAGGTACAAATAATGTCCCTGCACCAATAATATTATTAATAAATATATAATTCTTTGAAGTTGTCTCCACAATTCTTCAACATTGGGTTCTTTAATCTTCAAAATTCTGCATCTGTTAAAAGAACAATTTCAGGTTAATTAGTAACAGAATGTCGGATGGCTAATAACTTAATTTTAAAACATAAATCAATAATTTCATCACCAAAATAGTAAAAGATGATTTTCTTTACTTGGACAATACTGTATGAAGCATATGTTTGACTAGAGCTAATCTCAACATCAGAAAAAAGAAAAATGCACATTGTCAACAGATGTTACATGTGCAAAAAATGTATAGAAACCTCAAATACCAGACAGTCTAAAATTGAATGGCTCAAGCAAAGGAACATATTTAATTAAAAAAGGCTCAGAAGATTCAACACCCCAAATGTCTCAAGAGACCATTGTCTTGGAAACTGATCCCTTCAAATATCAAAAGTTTCACCTAGACGACTCCTCTAAATTACTCACTCTAGACAATGTCAAGTACTTTTTATTCACTAACAAAATAGGTCCAAACAGACCCAACATATATCATTGAAAAGAGTATATACACCTCATAATGAATTAAACACATCTAGTCCTACTGAAGGACTAAGCTTGGTAAATTTAAAGGTGTGGAACAAAGAAGCAATCCTAAAGATGTGGTGGAACCCTTTGGTGTTCAACCTCCAATTGATTCTTCTTATACTAGAATCCAAAGCCAAAGGGAAAGAAATGATTATGTACAGGTAGGGGTTGATCATTTCCATTTACTATTGTGTTTCCTGTTACTTGTATGATGAAATTGGAAATCATACAAAAGATTCAGTGAAATTTAAATTTCCTTTAGCTCATTCAAGTTCTGCATGCCGGCTCTTTTTCATGCATCAGTTTGTAAAAAATATGTTGGTCTATCAGTGTATTGCTATCATAGTAAAGTACCACCTATTTTTAGAGTGTCAGCTCACTGTGGAGGAGACTACTCCACTGGACAGCAATAAACCAATCCCCAAGAAATACTTGCACTGCGATCTAACAATGGATCATCAATAAGACCAAGAAGAAAAGCCACAATTCCCAACTACTAAATTTGATATACATCACCCATACAATTTGGAAGGAGAGGAATAATGTAGTTATTGAGAAGAATGAGGTCACAATGGAGAATATAGGACGTAGAGTTGCAGGTGTTTGTTGTGTTAAAGCTACTGCATCAGTCGTACTTTTATTAGATAGATATAGATTTTAATTTAATGTGTTCTGTAAGAAGGGTATTGCTGGTCTTTGAGATAGCTAGTAGAGTAGTACTGGCTTAGTTTTGTAAAAACCCAGTTTGATGATTAATAAAACCCTAACAAAAAAACACATTAAGACCTAAGAAATGTGTTGATGAAAATAATATTATCTACCTTAGACCACTTCTTGTATAAATACAAGTTGTTCTATGTATGTGATTGTGACCCTTATTATGGAGATTGACTAAAATGAGATAAACATCTTTGGCATTTACACAATTCAAAAAGTTCATCAAGTCTAGATATCATTATTCAAGAACTATAACACAGTAAGGAATTTACTGTCCTAGATCATATATTTTTTAACTATCTGTATTCTGCTTTACATATGGGCTTCTCTTTTTATATTGCATTTACACAATTCTTAAAGTTTATCAAGTCTAGATATCATTATTCAAGAACTATAACACAGTAAATTATTTACTGTCCAAGAGCATATATTTTTTAACTGCCCGCCCCAATTCTGCTTTTTATATGAGCATCTCTTTTCATATGGCATTTAAATTCCGAATGTTCATCAAGTCTAGATATTATTATTCCAGAACTACAACACAATAAAAGATTTACTGTCCTAGAGCACGTATTTTTTAACTTCTTCTATCCCCCTAGGTAATTATCCACAGGTTAATTGGAGAGGCCTCATATGTCACAAATCAGCAAGACATAAATCCATTTTCACGTTATGGCCACAAATACAAAACAAGCTCCTTACCACAGACAAGTTGCTGAAATGGTGAATGCAAGTGGATACTATATGTGTTATGTACAAAAGACAGGAGAAATACGAGACCACCTATTTTTAGAGTGTGCCTTTTCCAGCTCACTATGGGGAAGACTACTCCACTAGACAGTGATAAACCAACCCACAAGTAATATTGGGTAGTAACAACCAAGTAATACTAGATAGTAACAATCAAGTAGGCTTTAAACACTTGAAACAAACATTAAATATGTAGTAAAAAAATTTTGATAACTGATTTTTAAGAGACCATGAAAAACAAAGAAGCAAATTAAGAACAGGATATTTTGATTGCTGAAGCACGCAAATCATTCTTTAAGGCCTAACAATTGGTTATGTACTAGAGTTATCAGAAGTCTCAATAACTTCCTTTAAAAATAAAGATGGTCTTGTGTGCAACTAGATCGTAACTATGCCTAGCATAAAAGTAGGAAACTTATTGAATCTAATACCTTTCATGTAACAGGTAGAGTATATTCTTTTCATATAATGTTTGCAAAATAGTTTGCTAAATTACTACACTACTATAAGATTTTAGTTCCTTAAAGTAAGATATCAAAGTATTAGACAAACAGAGAAACTTTAAAATAGACACCCAGGATCACACCTGTAATACACAACTTAAACTTCTACTTTTGGCAAGTAATTACGGGATTCTAAAATTCTTTTAAAGAAACGTTTTCCCTACAATAGCATCCTTCTTTTTCTATTTTTACCAAAACAAGAAAGGCGAGTTGAACAAAACTTAGAATACGACATAAACAGTACACGTGACATAGCCCAACCATGTGCTCTCAAGTTAAAATACATAAAACTATATATATCATATGAAATCTAAACATGAAACCCGGTCACACAGATTCATTAATCAAATTGTACAAACTAAATAAAATCATTTAAGCTGAACACACAACGAGAGAGAAATAGTAACCACATACACAAAGAGCCTTTGCCACATAAATTCCAACAAAGCATATCATGTTACAACTAAAGGATGACACAATAAAGCGCCACAATCCATTTAAAAGTGAACCAAGTGAAAAGGAAACAAAAGTACCTGGAAAATAGTGACGAAGGACCATTAGTGGAGAGAGAGGTAACACATCACCAAGCAATTATTTAACCATGTTTGCTAAATTTCAACACTCAACATGACATGAAACGTGAAAAAAAAATAGTGAATTAGAGGAAAAATTTGAGGTGGCCAGCCAACTACATGGAAGTTGCAAAAAAGGAAATCTCATTTGAGATTCCATTTGATAAAAGTATACATGCAAAACAAGAGAGAAAAAAAGTTAAGAGGGAATAATTTGATCCGAAAACTATAAAGAAGATTAAAAGACAACTTCATTGACATTAATTTGTCATAAGAAAGTTTGAGTCGCATAATCTAAGTAATATTTTCTTGGCTGCATTTGTTCATATTAAATTCTATGTTCAACACATGATCTTATCTATTTATGCAAACATTCAGAAATGCTAAAGTTATTAAACCAAAGTTGCCATGAGACATTAAGACAAACACAATAAATGGTCAAGTAAAGTTGAACGAAAAAACTCTCGTCCCAACCAATTCAACAGCCTACTGGTCAAAATGTATCTTGAAAATAGTGGTGTAAGCATTTACAATTATTGTATTGTTAATGGAACCATTTATAATTTCCCGATCAAAGAACAAAATTTCCAAATTTGATACCTTTCGTGGATAGTTTAAATAGTTGTAGCCAATTGTGATAACAGTTGTCCTTTGCCAATTAGGCTTCTAAATACCGTAGAAAGTAATCACAAAGCCTTTTGACCTTAAACTGATAACAGAATAAAGCACTATAATATAAAATTTGACATACATATTTTCCACGCATCATGTTAGTCTAGATTACAATGAAATCCTCTTCTTGAAGTTTTTTAGCTTGAACAGAATTATTTTCTTGAAGTCTGCTAGCTCGAACAAAATCGCCTTCCCGACTAAAGGCGTAACGCAATCTAAAGTGAGTATGTATGACAGGGGAAAGTTTTAATAGGAAGGCATATATAGTTTAACACGGGCTTAAATTGAGGTTTACTGCTATTAAGCACGAAGTCTGAACAATGAAGAGCCATCATTGGATAACTGATGGGAATTTATGAACTTGAATTTACGTAGTTTGTTTTTAGTGTAGTGTAGGAGAATTTAGAGATGTGGAAGAGTGATCAAAGAGGTGAAACGAAACATTACAGAGGGAAGTAAAGACGGGGGCAGATAGAGTTTTGCCAAAATGGTGTTTTGTATGCTTAATGGACCTTCTCTTTCCTAGTTAACAGCTTCGTGGGTAGTGAAGTATTAGCAACCAAGTAAAACTTTACAAAGAAGCATACCTGGATGGGGCATAGGGATTTTGGAGGGCATGATGCTCAACTTTTTAGGCAGTGGGGGAGAAATGATGGTGTTAATTGTATCCGTCCTAAATATTTGCTAAGAGATGAGCTACGATAAACAAAGGCGGCTATAATACAATAAGTAGAAATAAATGACATTTTTTGATATATGCATAGAATTCGAAGCGACCAAGCATGCATACAGAGGGAGATTCAAAAAGTGAAGTGACAGCTATAAAGTTCTTGAAGTCATTTTCACCCATTAACCTTGAACACAAAGAGGTCAGGATTAAAATTTCAACCATACTTTAATCTTTCATTTTTCCAGGTAAGAGCTCCATGGCGATGTTAGTCTTAGAAACCTTGTTGAACTGTATTAAGAATCACAATTTGATGGTGTGCAGGGATTTGGAGCGGCAGTGTTCTCAACCTATGTTGCTTGGACTCTTCAAAAATGGCATCAGGTGCGTGGTGGATCCTTCAAAAGTAGTGTAACTTTGGAGGATCCGACACGGGTGCGGAAACATTTATGGAGAATCCGAGCAACTTAGTTCACAACTTCTAAGGCATTTCAGGAGAAGTGTTGAAATTAATTGTGTTGGTGTGAAAGATTTTTTAAGAGATGAACGAAAATAAACAAAGGCGACAGTATCATAATAACATGAAATGCATGTAACTATACAGAATATTCATAAAGTTCCAAGCCTCTAGCTCTATTGTTTCACAACTCTATTGGGGTTTTCAATGTCAATTAAGGTAAACGGGAGATGTCGGAAGTAACTATCTGGACAATTAACGGAAAGGGAAAAAAATATTGTTAGCAGTATTTTAGGAGCGGCAAAGTCAAAAATGTATCGGGAGAGGGGGAAATTGCAGCATGTAGATTTTTTTTTTAAAACCTTCAGAAGGTAAATATATTGTATGGGAAAGAGCTTGTCATATCAGAAAGAGAAAAGAGTACCATGGCAGAGTAGCGGGCCAGTGATTCTTTTTAAAAGCACGGACAGGGCAATGGGGAAAGAGAACACGGCAGGTTGATAGGTCGTAGGTATTTGTGGTGGAGTTTAAAAAGGAATCGATAAAGCGGAGGTTGAGTTCTGTTCATGAGGCTGAAGGGGAAGATGTTGTTTCTGTTCATTTTGAACAACTTCAAAGAGAAGAGGGGAAGACGTCGTTTATGTTTTGAGTGTCGGATGGGATGGGATCAGTAAACTTAGATTGATTAAAAGGAGATTCCTCGCTTGCTATGGCATCACGTCATCGGGCTGAGGATCCTCATTTATTTATATATATATATATATATATATACACACACACATATATATATACATATAATATTTTTCTTATAGTTAACAAGGAACATAAGAATATTCATTTCCACTTTCAGCTCAAGCAAAACACCACACGGTTTTTACTTTAAGCTCAAATGACATTAGATATCAATTTTGTAGCTATTAGAAATTTTCAACCCAAAAGATGTTGAATGTTAAATACAAGGAAACTAAGGTAGCATGAAGCATGTTAAACCATTTAATCAGAATAATATGACGGATGAAAAGGAAAAAATAAAATTACTTGGTCATTTTGAAAACTTAGTTTTAAATATAATTTTTTACATAGAAATCACAAAAGACAAACACTTCAATACTGATAATTTCATATAAAATGTTACCAGCTACCATCAGAACTGATGATTTTCTGATTAACACAACAATCTAAGAATCAGTAAACTCAAATTTTATCTCAATTCATAAAGAATATGAAGTATAAGAAATTAAATCAGAAATCCAATTGAAGAACCCATTCGGTAATTCCAACTTATACTAGAAAAAAAATTCAAAATCTATCCAAAAATTATCATCATTAATGGAGAAATCGAGCACTGACCTGAATAAGCCCTAGGTTTGTTTCTGAAGAGATTGACAAAACCACCAAACTTGTGTGGATTTTTTGGGAAATCAACTGAAGAAAATCAATTCTTTGGAGAAATTGAGTGAAGCAATCAGATCCTCTGTGATTCAAATTTGACTTTGGAGAAATTGAGTGGATAAATTATATCTTCTAAATGGGTTTCGAGCGCTATCTTGGGGAGAAATCAAGTGAAAATACTGATTGATTTTTGTTGCGGTTTGAAGTTTCTATGTGGAATTGCACAAAAAAAGTTCTCATCCCCTTCAATTGTATGATTTGGGCGAATGAAGTTTAGTACAGTTTTGTTCTTTTTTTGGTAAATGTGATATTTAATTCTCGCCCAATGTTAGTATTACCGTCGGGACACTAGTGTTATTATGGGCCGAATATTATACCTCTGTTATAGGTGAATTACTTTTTGCCTCTAACGACCGGAGATAATTTTTGCCGTTATAGATTGATATTTAACGACCGGTTTTAGGTCCCCTCATTAAGATATGGTCGTTAAATGTAGACTTTCTTGTAACCAACTAGGATTTCAAATATATTATGATGAAGTACTATAGTTATGGATATCGATGTTTTTTTCAAAACAATTGATTTACTGATCGAATTGAACAGATTATTCATTTTTTTTTAATAAAATCGAAAATTTAATTTTATATAAATTTATAATTGTGCTGAATAATTTTTAAAATTAATAAAAATAAATAGATAAAATGACAGAATCGTACTGAATATATTTGAAGATATTTTAAAAAATATACTGTTTAATTAAAATATAAACTACATTTGAATGAATTTTGGGTGGTAAATTTCATGCATTTGTGTATGTGTATAAATAATCATATAATATATTATTTCTACATAAGTTAGATTTGAAAGAAGTGAATTAGGTTAAAATGAAATAAAAATGAGAGACAAGAGAGAGTTGATCGGATGGTAAGCACTCCTCACTTCCAATCTTAAGGTTGTGAGTTCGAGTCCCCAAGAAAGCATAATATGTGGGAGCTCATGGGGAAGGGCTAAAAAAATTGAGTTGTGAGATAATAGGAAAATTAATCTTTTTTTATAATAATAAATGTGTCCCTAACTAATACATTTAAGAACAAAATATTTGTTTATATATAAAATATAGTCATTCGTGACGTCACTGATTGAAGTAAAATAATTAGTGACGATATAATTTTGTCGGTAGTAATAACATTTTTAGTGACAAAGCATACTATTAACTACAAAAAAAATATACTTTTTACGACAAATAAATTTGTCACAAATGATTAAGCATTTGAGGACAATTTTTCTTTTTGTAGTTAATATAATACTTTTAGCGACGAAGCACTAAATCGTCTTTGTATACTTTTAGCGACACACATTTAGTGACGACTGATTGACGAATTATTTTTTGTCTCACAAGATATTTAGTAACGAAATATGATTTTTAAATGACGAAATTATTTGTCCCTGATAATCGAATTTATAGTAGTGGTTTGATTCGAGGTAGGTGATGGTTGTTATTTTCTAAAATATTTAATGTGTGCATGTTAACAGCTTATTAATATTATTGTGCAATGCATGCGGGGGAAACTTGAAGGTTAATGTGAAATACTTTTATGTAATGATCTTATGCAATTGTCATGTTTATTTACTTGTGGTTTCAAGTAGGTTGTTCCTTGTAATTATGCATGTTATTTGTGATTGATGATTGACTCGGGTACTACGCTAGTACAAGAATATTAACGGTTGGCTCGGATACCACACATGTATAAATACAATTACTGGCTGGCTCAGGTGTCACTTTGGTACACTAATATAGTTTGTGTGTAGGTTTCATGAGAGGACCGGATATGTGCAATTGTGATCATGTGAAACATGTTTCATGCATTGGTAATTCAAAGATTGTAAATGGTGATACGTAACATGTTATGACTGTTGATATATTGTGAATGTTGATATATATATATATATTATATTGTGGCCTATAATACTATTTTGTAGTTACTTGTTTTAATTTGTATTTTGGAATTGGTCGTATGATCCTACACGGTGTTTGTGTACTGTTGGCTTTTCTTGTTGAGTACAAGACATATATAGGCGCCTGTTTCTAGACCTCAATTGAGAGACACTTGACCATTGGAATCCAAGGGTTGACTACTCTTCGGGGCTACCATGGATTTGTTTCCGTTTCTTTGTCCATCATTTCAGATACATACACTTTAGACTAATAGATTTATGCTTTTAAGTTTTCGGGGTACAATGTCTTTCAGATTCTAGGGGGTTTTAATTTCGCAAATGTTTTGACAATTAATTGAGTTTATGAGAACTCAATTAATTTACAAGATCATATCAAATTAAAGGTACTATGCAACAAATTAAATGAGGTGATTACCAGATATAATCTGAGAGTGCTTTTGTGAAGGGGCCGGAGAACCATTGTAGAAAACAAGACGTGGTAAGATTATATAATAGGAAGAATACAAGAAGAAGTTGCTTGATAAAGATTGATTTAAAGAAGGCGTATGATTCAGTGGAGTGGAAGAAATGTAAATAATTTTTCCAGTTCATAAGATGGGGGATGGTGATCAACTACTCAGTATACGATATCAATTAATGGAGGGTTGCATGGAAACTAGGGAATAAAAGAGGTTTACGACAATGTGATGTCATATGCATGGAATACTTTACAAATTTTATATGGATCGGAGTGGGCAAATCAATAAGGAGAAATCACCTCTAATTGCTTGGGATACTATAATCTGCAAACCAAGAAAGGAGGGTATACTGGACTATAAAACCTGGAATGAAGGCTAAATATGTGTGGAACATAGCCAACAAAACAGATAATTTATGGATAAAACCAAAAGGAAAATTAAATATTCAATACAAAGCGGATACCAATGGAGGAAATGGACTGGTACTAAATGGTCTTGGTGGAGGGAATAAGGTAAATGTCCCTAAACACAACTTTATTTGTTGGGTTGCAATGCATGAGACAAGGGAACGATTAGGGATATGCCAAGACATGGTTTCAATTAAATATGCTGCTCGGTTGACCAAAAAGCATTGAACCCGTTATATATAACTAGTTATAGAATTCATGTGCTTACTTTAATTTATATCGCAATTTTAATATGGTTTAGTTTTTAAACATAATTCGTGATTCGCCTTTAAAAATGTGCTCCTACCTATAATGCCCAGTGTTCTAACATGCACAAGTGATGTGAATCTTAATATATATATGTTACTTATAATTTAGCCCTGGATTCAAGAATTAATTTTAATTCGTTCAACTTTTAAAAAATTAGCTGGAATAATTCATTGTATGTTAAAATTATTAGTATGAGTTTTGAATTATTATTTTATTCATTTTTTTCCATTTATACAACACGTTTAAAATACTTAACTCAATATCATTACGTTGCATCTGACTCAAATTATGTGTCTATCAATGCTTAAGTTGTGTGCATGTATAAAGCTATTATATGCACACAAATTGAAAATATTTGTCTTTTCTCTTCATCTTTTGTCTTTTAAAAGTGTGATTAGACAAATGGAAATTTTATTATTAGTGAGTGTCACTTACATGTAAACTGAAAATATGTGTCACATGTACAAAAAACTATCATAGTACGTTAGTCTTTTATTATCGCTATCTGATATTTATACCATTTTTCTTTTTCAAAACTTCATTGCCTAAACTAGATATATTTTTCAGGCCTTTGGTGCTTCATTTCCTTTGGATGTGTTTGGAAATCATTTTGTGATTAATTATTAGTTTAATTTGTAAGAAAATAAGGTAGTTGATCACACCGAAAACCCATCCTAAAAACTATAGGTTGTTGCTGCTAATATATCCATCTTTAAGTCAACAGTCGAATGCCACAGAGAACTAATGCTAGCGGGGATGGGTGACATGATTTTTGAGGTGATTGGACGAGTTTTTTTAGTTTTGAAGAATTGGAAGTTGAGAAGTTTAATCAAAGTCAACATTCCAAGTAAACGAGATTAAAATGAAATTTTGACAGTTTCGTTAGGTCCAAAAGGTGATTTTTGACTTGATTGGATAGTTGGTGTGGATCTTGAGGAATTCAGTGTGCACGCCGCACAAGTCCGCCCAATATAATTACTCTATGATGATATTACAAATAAGGATGCATGTTTATTGCTTAACTAATGTAAAACTATAAATGACAAGAATAAAGTTGAAATATCAACCTCAAACTTCATTTTTTTGTGTATGAACTGATAAAGATAGCTTGCCCGTCTAACTTAATGTTGATTATTTTTCTCTTGTCTTCTTCATCAAAATTTTCTAACAACATGACTTGACAGTTCACTTTTTCTTGAATTTATTGGACGTTGTTGGCACTGTAATATGATTCTGCTTTGCCATTCACATCGATAGATGTCTTGGAGCAAAACTATCACACTTTTTTTTTCCCTTAGTAACAACTTGTGAACTTGGTTTGGATGAAGTACTGATAGTATGATTCATACCCTGCTTGTGCGCCTTGTCAATCCGATTATGTCTTCATATTGATCCCCTGGAATAGTTTGTACATTCTTTTTACCAAAACTATATTTGGGAATTCAATATTATATATTGCTGATTTTTATGTTGTATGAAGAACTCTTTCGTGCTATCATTGTCCAATATTCATCCTTGTCTTTGTTTTCAACAATTAGTTGTTGCCCAACATTGAGCATCAATTATTAGCTATTGTCTATCATGTGAATAGTTAGAAGTTTCCGCAAAGTTGACCTCCCAGTTACCTAATATAAATTTTATAAGTGTTTTGTACTTAAAGTGAGATTACATTGAAATAACAATTAAAAAAAAATTAAAAAAAAAATTGGTACTAGATGTAGACATTAAATTAGAAAAAAAATTCTAATTAGTCAGTGACCAGTAATAAAGATGAATGCACATCATTCCCCTAGGAAACCATCATAAGAAATTTCAACTTCGATGTTATCGAAATGTCATAAACTATATTAGGACCTAGAGTCCAACTTTATTTCCAACTCTACCCCACCATACAATGATACAAAAGCAAAAACAAAACTTATTATCGATGTAAAGATTATTTACACAATCAATTATTATGAGTTAATTACGTATATATTTCGATGAGAAGACATTAACTCGTAACATAATAAGAATGGTAAGTGACGTACGTTATTACAAATTAATTATATTGTTACAATGTATTTACTTACTCAATTTAGGTAAGAAATCATAGGTGCATTCCTTTTGACGCTATATAAAAAAGTGCATTATTTACATCATATTATATTTTCATCTCAGTTCTCTGTTTTTTATCCTTCTTCCTCATACATTATACTTTTAATTAAAACTCCGATGAACTTTCTATTCGGTTACACTTTTTGGTAACAAAACCAAAAGAAGTTCTCTTTCTGATTGAGAATCTCCGTCGTGGAAATCATCGTTGCAAACACTTTGTTGGGCTTCATTCATCAGTAAATATAAAAATTTTATCTCCTTTTTTCTCTCTCTATTATTAACTAGTTATATGACACACACACACTCTCTCTCTAGACCCAAATTGGGTGGACCTGTTTGTTTTTCTTATTATATATATTTTTTTCTTTTTCTTTATTGCTCTATTTTTATTATTATATTATTTTTTACAATTAATGTGTTGTGAGCATTTAATCACATATGATCAAATCGAATGCTCTGGTAATTTTAAGGATTCTTTTTTTTTCTTAGAAAAGCCTCCTCATAAACGAACCCACCTCACCAAGCTTAAAGCCCTGCAGACTTTTTTACCGTCACTTAATATAGATTGATTCGAAATCTGCTGGTTCAAATCAGATGAGAATGAATTCTTTAACTGTTCGATGTCAGCATCTTGTACAATCTCTAATTGTTCTCCTAACCTAGTGAGGTAAACCTTCTCTCATAGATTTTCTTCACCAATGCATCTCCAACAATCAATTGTTATTAATTTTATGCAGTGGCGGATCCAGGATTTAGAGTCCGGGGGTGCCAAATAAACTTATCGATTAAATTAATTTTATATTTGATTAAATTATTCTCCTTTTCGATATATATCATAAATCAATAAATAAAATATAAATAATAAGATATTACAAATCCACACTCCACACTAAAAGCATGAAGTTAACAAATTTAAAACTTTCAATAATATTACTATTTACTAATATTATAAATATTCAACATTCATTTACAATTGTCCTCGACGAGTTTTCATATTCTGAAAACGATCGATAATGACATCATTACTAACATTTATAAATACATCACGTTCTATGTAACACACTAGACAATCATTTAAATATTGATTACCAATACTATTCCGCACTTCATTTTTTATGTGCTTCATTGACGAATATTCAACATTCAT
>JAJOOF010015589.1:0-18396 GCA_029582545.1 Solanum lignicaule
GGAAAGCACTCAAACGAGTACTCAGGTATCTCCAAGGCACAATTCAGCTTGCTCTTCACATTCAAAGAGATAATGATTTCAAGCTATACATGTACTCTAATGCGGATTGGGCTGGAGATGTAAGTGATCGAGCTTCCACTACTGGATACATATTGTTTTTCGGCCAAAATCCTGTGAGCTGGTCCTCCAATAAACAAAGAACAATTGCTCGCTCATCAACTGAAGCAGAGTATCATGCTGTAGCAAGTGCACTTGCTGAAACCAACTGGGTGACAAATCTGCTAAAAGAACTACATGTTTCACTTCCCCAAGCACCAACCATTTACTGTGACAATGTGGGTGCAACTTATCTATGTGCAAATCCAGTTTTTCATAGCCGCATGAAGCACATTGCGGTAGACTTTCACTTTGTTCGCAAACAAGTTCAGCAGAATCAAGTTCACATTGTCCATATCCATATTGTAGATCAACTTGCGGACACTCTCACTAAAGCTCTACCGAAGCCAGCCTTTGATAAACATCTATTCAAGCTAGACGTTGTTACACACTGCCTATCTTGAGGGGGGCGTATTAAAGCACAAGTTAATTATTATATTTAGTTGATTATTGTTTGACATATACTTCAGCTAGTAGTCTAGCACTCCTATATCTCTTCAAGTAGTTTAGCACGTTTAGCACTCCTCTTTCAGAGGAGTTAGTTTAGGCAATTAGTTAGTCCATTCTTGTATATAAACACAATATTGGATCAATGAAATATATTTCGATCTCTTGATTTTATAGATATAAGGAGGAGGCTATAGTTTCTTAAAAATAAGACACAAACTTTAAGATATGAAACATTTACAAACATAATCAACGTTACTTATGTTTACCCATAAACTATATGTCCTTGAAACATTAAAAAAGTAAGGAAAGTGTCACACTGAGTATAAGATATATGAGAACTACATAAGAAAAATGTTATACCAATTCAATTGATTGTGTATAGCTACAAATAATTACCCTTTCCTAAATTTAGTCACTTATTACTTACATGTTTTAGCATCATCTATATCATTTTAAAAAGTTGTACTAACTAACATGGGACACACGTGCAATTGCACGCACGTGTCCATACTATACTAAAAGTGGAAAGAGTTTAAGCCTAAAGTTAAATTACGAAAATGTCCATCAAAAGTTCACTATATTATACTATAAAATAAAAAGATTTAATTAATGTATAATTTGATCAACTACACTAAATTATATACACGATGAGAACATTTACATTCTCCACTATTAAATTAGCTTTAATTGTTGGGTTCGTAAGTGATTAGGCGTCATGCGGAGGCTTACAATTACAATCAAGACGTTGATAAATTAGATGACAAAAACTTATACTAAAACATAATATTATTATATGAAAAGTAATGTAAAAGAAAATAAATATTAAAATTGTTGAGAGAATAAAATCTCCCCATAAACAAAACTCTTAAACAACTACATTGTGGATCCTATTATGTTATGCTATGAGAATAGGGATCTTCAATTTATAGATCTCCAAACATTTCTCTAAGAAAAGAATAGCCCGGCCGTAGTTGGATATCACAAAGAGAAAGGGAAACAAAATGCAGGAGAAAGAGAGAGGGTTAAATACTTACTCACACCAGTGGTTTACAACAAATCAATAGATGCATGACATTATCACTTAGTCATGGTTAATTAGTTAATGTATATTTTCACTTCATTAAATTATTACTTACCCATGATAAGTTGTATTAGTTTGGTATTAATATATGGTGCAGGTGAATTCTTGCCGGGTGAGAGGGAGGGGGTTGGAGAGAGCGGAGTGAATAGAAGCAAATCTTTTAAGTTTTTTTCTAAGAAGACAAAAATTTCCCCTCACTAATGAAAATATATTACTAAAGCTATTAGAGATATAAAGGTTCGGTATCACTTGGTCTCGTTTATGGATGTTGAAATCCCACTATAGTAATGCTAATAAAAATCCAAAAATGAGGGGTAATTAAAGAAAACAGAAAGTGTTCTGAAGAGGGTAGAGTATCAGATTTCTAGACAAGAGATTGCACATGATAAACGGGAGATTTGGTTTTGTAGTCCATTATACATGTTAGAAACTAATTTATTTTTATTTTTATTTAGAAATACGAAAACCATTGCAAGATGGAAATCTTTTCGCGTGAAAATAGTAAAAAGGAGTAGCCAAAATTTAATGAAATGAACTTGACAAGAAGAAAATGGTTATAAGTTTATTATGCAAAAACATTCCAAAATTCAATAGACTTCTCACTTTTATTTTCTTCAACTTAAGACCTCTTAAGTTTGGTTAAAATGTCTGTCCAATGAAATTTTTTGATTATTCTTATCTTTTCATCTTCTTTCTCCTGATAAGTTTTATGTACTTTTTATGCATTAGGTCTTGAGAGCTTGAAAGGAAGGGAAGGAAAAGTAGAATCATGGAAAAACGAAAAGATAATGAAGAAGCAAACAACTCATTGGTATGTTATTTGATAGAGTGAACTGTAAAGTATTGAATTGAGATATGTGGCTTTAAAAATTTGATATGTGTTATTTTGGCAGGTGTTATTTTCTGCTCTTCTCAAGGACATTGCCGATGTTCTGGATTTCCTAGAGAATGAGGAAATTCAAAAAGCTCTTGACAAAGATCAAGTTGAAAATCTAAAATTGGAGCTGGCATTTATTTGTACATATGTCCAGCTTTCTTATTCCGATTTGGAGCAGTTTGAAGATATAATGACTAGAAAAAGACAAGAGGTTGAGAATCTGCTTCAACCAATTTTGGATGATGATGGCAACAACTTCGGGTGTGAATATGTCCTTACTAGCCTCGTCGGTAATATGGATGACTGTATCAGCTTGCATCATCGTTCTAAATCAGATGCCACCGTGATGGATGAGCAATTGGACTTCTTCCTCTTGAATCTCTATCATCTATCCAAGCATCGTGCTGAAAAGATGTTTCCTGGAGCGACTCAATATGAGGTTCTTCAGAATATGTGGCAACGTAAGAGATTTCCATGGGTTGATAGTGAATGGTTACATTGAGCACGAGATAGTTGAATATGTCTTACCTCAGTTTCAACTGATGGCTGAGAGAGTAGGACACTTCCTTTGGGAGGATCAGATTGATGAAGACTCTAAATTCTCCGAGATAGATGAGGATGATCAGACTGATGATGACTCTCAACTCTCCGAGCTAGATGATGATGATCAGAATGATAGAGACTCTCGACTCTTCAAGCTAGCACATCTACTCTTGAAGATTGTTCCAACTGAACTGGAGGTTATGCACATATGTTATACAAATTTGAAAGCTTCAACTTCAGCAGAAGTTGGACGCTTTATTAAGAAGCTCCTGGAAACCTCTCCGGACATTACCAGAGAATATCTGATTCATATTCTACAAGAGCATATGGTAACTGTTATTACCCCTAGCACTTCAGGGGCTCGAAACATTCATGTCATGATGGAATTCCTATTGATTATTCTTTCGGATATGCCCAAGGACTTTATTCATCATGACAAATTTTTTGATCTCTTGGCTCGTGTTGGAGCACTTACCAGGGAGGTATCAACTCTTGTACGCGACTTGGAAGAGAAATTAAGGAATAAAGAGGGTACTGATGAGACAAACCGTGCCACTCTAGACTTGCTGGAAAATATTGAACTCCTCTAGAAAGATCTCAAACATGTTTATCTGAAAGCCCCGGATTCATCTCAATGTTGCTTCCCCATGAGTGATGGACCGCTCTTCATGCATCTGCTGCACATACACTTAAATGATTTGTTAGATTCCAATGCTTATTCAATTGCTTTGATAAGGGAAGTAATTAAGCTGGTGAAGCAAGACCTAAAATTCATAACATCGTTCTTGGTAAATGTTGAACAAGAAATGTATAAACATCTTTGGGCACGTGGTTTAGATGTAGCATATGAGTTAAAAGATGTCATTGATTCAATTATTGTTAGAGTTAATGGTCTCGTACATCTTATGTTCTCACTTCCCATTACCATAAAGAAGATGAAGCTTATCAAAGAAGAGGTCTCTGATTTACATGAGAAGATTCCCAAGAACATGAGCCTCATTGTTGTAAACACCCCCAAGAAGCCAGTTAAAAGCAAGTCATTGACAACTGGTAAAATAATTGTAGGTTTTGAGGAAGAGATAAACTGGTTACTTCGAAAGCTCACCAGTGGGCCAGCAGATCTGGATGTCATTTCGATCACTGGTATGCCGGGTTTAGGTAAAACTACTTTGGCGTACAAAGTATACAATGATAAATCAGTTTCTAGCCATTTCGACCTTCATGCATGGTGCACAGTCGACCAAGGATATGACGAGAAGAAGTTGGATAAAATTTTCAATCAAGTTAGTGACTCAGATTCAAAATTGAGTGAGAATATTGATGTTGCTGATAAGCTAAGGAAACAACTGTATGGAAAGAGGTATCTTATTGTCTTAGATGACGTGTGGGATACTACTACATGGGATGAGTTAACAAGACCTTTTCCAGAAGTTGAGAAAGGAAGTGGAATTATTTTGACAACTCGAAAAAAGGAAGTTGCTTTGCATGGAAAGCTCTATACTGCTCCTCTTAATCTTCGATTGCTAAGATCAGAAGAAAGTTGGGAGTTATTAGAGAAAAGGGCATTTGGAAAGGAGAGTTGACCTGATGACCTATTAGATGTTGGTAAAGAAATAGCCGTAAATTGTAAAGGGCTTCCTTTGGTGGCTGATCTGATTGCTGGAGTCATTGCTGGGAGGGAAAAGAAAAGGACTGCGTGGCTTGAAGTTCAAAATAATTTGAGTTCTTTTATTTTGAACAGTGAAGTGGAAGTGATGAAAGTTATAGAATTAAGTTATGACCATTTACCACATCACCTGAAACCATGCTTGCTTTACCTTGCAAGTATTCCGAAGGACACTGCACTGACAATCTCTTTCTTGAAAGCTATATGGAGTGCTGAAGGACTTGTGGAACAAACAGAGATGAAGAGTGTGAAAGAAGTGATGGATAACTTAATTTCCAGTAGCTTGGTAATTCTTTTCAATGAGATAGGTGATGAACCAAGTTGCCAACTTCATGATCTTGTGCATGACTTTTGTTTGATAAAAGCAAGAGAGGAAAAGTTGTTTGGCCAGATGAGTTCAAGTACACCATCTTCTTCTTCAGATTTGATGCCACGTATAGTTAGCATTCATTATAACAGCGAGTTATTGGGGCTTAACAATTTTGTCCTGTTTGATTCAAATAAGAAAAGGCATTCTGGTAAACACCTGTATTCTTTGACCATAGATGGAGACAAGCGGGACGATTGTCTCTCTGATACATTTCACCTAAGACACTTGAGGCTTCTTAGAGTGTTGTACCTGGATCCCTCTTTTATCAAGGTGAACGATTCTTTGCTGAATGAAATATGCATGTTGAATCATTTGAGGTACTTACAAATTGGGACAGAAGTTAAATTTCTGCCTTTGTCTTTCTCAAACCTCTGGAATCTAGAAACTCTGGTGGTTGAAAACGACGGAACAATCTTGATGCTATTACCGAGAATTTGGGATCTTGTAAAGTTGCGAGTTGTGCACATGAATACTTGTTCTTTCTTTGATATGGATACAAATGAACCAATTCTGATAGCAGAGGACATAAAGTTAGAGAAGTTGAGATTATTAGAGAAACTGGTGCTTTCCTATTCGAAATGTACAGAGGATATTTTCAAAAGGTTTCCCAATCTTCAAGTGCTTGTATTTGATGTAAAGGAATCATGGGATTATTCAACAGAGCAACATTGGTTCCCGAAATTGGATTGCCTAACTGAACTAGAAGAACTCATAGTACGTTTTAAAAGTTCAAATGACAGTGGGTCCTCTATAGCGACAAATCGGCTGTGGGATTTTCACTTCCCTTCGAGTTTGAAAATATTGTCGTTGTATGACTTTCCTCTGACATCCGACTCACTATCAACAATAGTGAGACTGCCCAACCTTGAAGTGTTATCCCTTTATGGTACAATCATCCATGGGGAAGAATGGAACATGGGGGAGGAAGACACCTTTGAGAATCTCAAATGCTTGAAGTTAAATAAAGTGACTCTTGCCAAGTGGGAGGTTGGAGAGGAATCCTTTCCCTCGCTTGAGAAATTAAAACTATCGGGATGTCATAAGCTTGAGGAGATTCCGTCTAGTTTTGGGGATATTTATTCATTGAAAATTATCAAACTTGTAAGGAGCTCTCATCTTGAAGATTCTGCTCTCAAGATTAAGGAATACGCTGAAGATATGAGGGGAGGGGACGAGCTTCAGATCCTTGTCCAGAAGAATATCCCCTTATTTAAGTAGCATTATGGTTGAAAAGTAGATTGTACTTTGCTGGGTGATATTGTATATGATTCAGAAAATTCTGTTATGAAACAAACATTTTTGTGGGACTTCTCTGAGTTTCTTTTAAAAAACTTACAAGTTTTTTAACATGTAGAATTTGAGTCTCAACTGAACTATTTGTGAATATTACCTAGAATTTGAGTAGATGAGCATGTGTTGTTTTAGACTCTACCAATATATTGATGCCATTAGAAAATTAATTTCTCATAATAAAGTGTTTGATATAATAAAATCAATTCACTTTTTCACTTGTTCACTTCAACCTCCCTAATAGAATTAGCAAAAAATAATTTGCTTTTCTCATTCCAAAAAATAGCACCAAGTTTTCTCATTTGCATCAACAAAACTTTCAAGTATAGCATAATATTTTTTCTCATAAAACAATCCACCAAATTTTGTACAAAGTAAATTTACCCGATTTGCTTGTACATGCTATACTTTATACACAATATCATATAAAGTGCAATTAATCATGTATCTCATATTTTTTATTAGGCTATCAAACTCCTTCTTTCTATGTCACACCATTTTCACAGTTGAATCAAAAGGAGTTGCAACACTCACACAACCAATAAGATTGTATTTCACAATTTTTTCAATATTGTGACTTGACAAAGAAAATTCCATCACATGTTTTATGGTACTTTTTCATTCCAAGAAAGAAATTTATCTCACCCAAAACATTTCATGTTAAATGACTACTCAATATGTTTTTCATAATTTATTTATAACTCTCATGTTAGAGCCAAAAATCATCTCATTATAGCCAAACAACAAGATGTGATTTATTCCACAATAAATATATGCATTTGTAATACTCTTTTTTTGGAGCATTTCTCAAAGATGCACAAATCACAATTTCACATTTTTTTTAATCATTTCATGAACCCCCACTATTTTAAGAATTTAAATATCACTTTTTCATGAAAAGTAGTATCACTTTATTCATGAAAATATTAGGGATAAGGCAGAAGTACCCCCCTAGACTATGACCGAAATCCCAGAGACACCCTAACTAAACTAAGGTCCTATTACCCCCCTGAACTTATTTGTTTTGTAATTTTGTACACCTTTTGTCTTATGTGGCACACTCTGTGACTCCACGCAACTGAGGCGCGTGGGAGATATTTGGATGCCACGTAAGCCAAAAAGGTGCACAAAATTACAAAAAAAAAAAAAGTTCAGGGGGGGTAATAGGACCTTAGTTTAGTTAAGGTGTATCTCTGAGATTTCGGTCATAGTCTAGAGGGTACTTGTACCTTTTCCCAAAATATTAGGTAAAAAAAACTTCCTTTACCCTTTCTCCACTTGAATTGAGCAAGTTGAAAAATACTTTACCGAACACCTCTTCTCTTCCATCTCTTGAAGAGAGCGATATTGAGATCCCTATCTTGATATCCACACTTTTTCAAACTATAACAAAACTTGTATCTCCTTAAAATTGTTGGTGTAAAATGCCATAAATATAATAAATTACAGTTGAAAATAAAATGACAAAAATGAATAAACAAATCTTTAGGCCGAGGCGCATATATCTCGCTCTCTTTAAGGAGATTCAAGTCCACTGCGGCATAATCTACACCGACCCAACAATATATCTCTTGACTTGTCCCCTCCAAGATACAACAACCTAACAACGTCATACAACTTAAACAACTCCGGATTAGTTGAAGAGTCCAAAGCTCCACAAAAGAACACCTTCCTTCAACATATAAATATTCTCTTTTGTATAGTGAATATAGTAGATTTATAATATTTTTTGTCTCAACTCTCTTTTTCACTCTATATTTTCTTGTACTTCTCTTGTTTTTCTCTTCTACCCAACACAAAGGAAGACCACACTATTTATAGGTGATGAATTCTTCCTTATAATGAATAGGAAGATAGTGGGTAGTAAATTTGCCAAATGAATGGCCCAAATGCTACATAAGTTACAAGACATAAAGATAGAATAATGGGTGAAATGAAGAGTTGGTGGTTACATAAGTTACTAACAACTAATGACCACTTTCTTCCACAATTGATGAAAGTAAAGAGACATGCATAAATATAATGTCCACCAATGGACATAACATGACTCATAATGTGAAATATGATATATTTTTATTAATATTAAAATGTCACACTAACAGAACATATTATTGAAAGTTTGATTAACTTTCTTATCTTTTTCCTTTGTGGTAAACAAGTGAGGCCCCATTGTAATTGATTCATGCTTTTTCTTTCTTACTTTTTGGAATACTACTATGCATCATTTTTGGTCTTAATTATTCCTCTACACTCGGGGGTCGTTTGGTTATGGTATAAGCTATACTTTATACATGTATAAAAAGTTGCATTAGTTTTAGTAGAAGTTGCATAAGTTATGTAGAAAATTCAACATGATAAGTTGTTATGTTCATTGATGTTTTGATGATCTCCTCACAAGTGCAGGGACCTGGTCCTCTGCAAAGTATGAATACTCATCCAGTGGTCAAAGTGTTGTCCAGTTGTTTACGTTAGAAAGTTGGTGAGTTGCAGAGTACTCCACCAATCAGAATCAATGAGGTTACTTGTACGTTTGGCAGTATTTCTTCATGATATATATCAAACAACAAACAACACTTTGATTCATTCATTCAAAGAGAGAGATATTTCAAGCTTCAAAAACAGCAGGGACCTGATTGATTGCTTCAAGTGCTTCCTGTACCAGCTGTTACTTTGTTTGCTTGTAATAATGCTTATATTATAGGATTCGTTTCGTTGTGATAAGAAACATTTCAACTTGTGTGAATCATTGTGAGTTCTGAGTTAGAGTTAACTTGGTTCTTACTCCAAAACCTATATTAATCAGGATATGATTAGTATAGTGGGTAGTGTGGTATCTACTCTAGCTTGTCTAAGTAATAGGAGGTGTTACTTAGAGTTGGGATTAGCAGGCTAATCTCGGTTTGTAACTGGCTTTTACTTTTGCTTCCTCAGCGAGTAAAAGAGTCTAAGATTGATATGCTCACCACTCAGTATGAACATTTCATTATGAAGGAAGGGAAAACCATCTTTGAGATGAACTCAAGATTCACCTCTATCACCAACGAGCTGAGAGGTTTGGGTGAGCCTATTCCTGTTCATAAGAAAATTTGCAAGATCCTCAAGGTACTTTCAAAACCTTGGCAAAGCAAGGTGGATGCCATAACAGAGGCCAAAGATCTAATGACGCTTCCCATGGATAAACTGATTGGGAATCTTCAGACCTACGAGATGACCATGAAACATGGGACGACTGTGAAGGATGAAAAGAAAGAAAAGTCCATTGCTTTAAAAATATCTCAGAGTGAGGTGACTGAAGAAGAGGATGAGATGGCATATGTCACTAAGAGATTTCAGAAGATTTTAAAGAAGCATGGAGGCTTCCAAAAGAAAACCTCTTCCAGCAGAACTGCCACTGTAAATGATCTATGCCATAAGTGTGGCAAGCCTGGTCACTTCATAAGGAACTGCCCCAGTCAAAAGCAAGAAACTCATGACACCAGACCTCGCAAAAGGGACCTGGTCCCAGACCATACTCAAAGGAAGGCACATGCGGATCAGTTGGTGAGAAAAGCCTTTGCTGTGTGGGGAAACGACTCAAGTGAATCAGAAGAAGATGTAGAGAGTCATGAGGATGTTTCAATGATGGCCATTAAAGATGATGAAAGCATTTTCAACTCCATTTTCTCCTTAATGGCAAATTCTAATGATGAAGAAGATTCAGACGAGGTAACTCTTTTTGATCTTAAAGATGATCTAGATAATTTGCCTATTGAAAACTTGAGAAAGCTTGCTGCTCTGCTTATTGACTGTGTTGATGAACGAACCACTGAAAATTTAATGTTGAATAAAAAATTAAGTTTGTGTGAAGATAAGAATTCTGCTCTCATGTCTCAAGTTGCTGAAATCAGTGAAAGGATAGAAACTCTAGAAACTAGTAACATGACATCTGAGAAGAACCCTGGAAACTCAGTAGGTGGGAAGAGAAAGCTTAGCATTTTTGAGGAAGAACTGGAAGAAAAGCTAAAAAATTCTGAGTCTAAGCTAGTTGCTTCTCTTGAAACAAATTCTCAACTGAAAGAGGATTTGAGTAAGCTCAAGGAGAAATTAAGTCACTCTTTAAAATGGACTGACTCCTCTAAGATACTCTCTAATTTATCCAATCAAGGTTTCAATGGAAAGAAAGGGTTGGGACGCAGACCAATAGAACCTCCCTACAATCCCCATAGCAAATATGTGTCTGTATCGGACAACCTTTTGTGCACTCACTGTGGTCGAAATGGTCACTTGAAAGAAAATTGTGAGAGTTTGAGAAAAGCTAAAGAAAGGCATGTGAGATTTGTTAGATCTGAAAATGATGTTAAAAGGGACACAAGGGACCCGGTCCCCTGTATCGTAAGAACATCCTGCCTCCTTGGACATCAAGGTTTCTTATCAAACCTTTTAATAATTACTGGAAACTCCGTCTGAAGTGGGTTCCTAAATCTAACAATTGATTTCTATGCAGAAGAGAGGAAGAAGTTGGTGCTAGTACATGGATAGTGGATGCTCAAGGCATATGACTGGAGACACTTCAAACTTCCTCTCTTTGAAAGCACACCAAGGTGGTGGTGTGTCGTTTGGTGATGGAAAGAAGGGCTCTATCCTTGGTATTGGCAAAATAGGGAGATCAGCTGATAATTCAATAAATAATGTACACTATGTGGAGGGTTTAAAATACAATCTTTTGAGCATTTCACAAATCTGTGATAAGGGAAATGAAGTCAAGTTCATGTTTGAAAGGTGTGTGGTTACAAACTGTGCAACTAAGAAAATTGTGATGTCTGCAAAAAGAGTCAAGAATATGTATGTTGTTGATCTTGATTCTGTTGAAAGAGTTAGCTTGTCATGTCTGAGTGCTCAAACTAATGATGCAAATCTTTGGCACAGACGACTGGGTCATGTAAGTACCTCTTTACTAAACAAGTTTGTTGCAGTGGACCTGGTCCGCGGACTACCAAAGCTGAAGTTCTCCAATGACAAAGTCTGTGACGCCTGTGCAAAAGGCAAACAAACAAGATCTTCCTTTAAGGCAAAAAGGGGTGTGAGCACTTTCAGACCTTTGGAACTTCTCCACATGGATCTGTGCGGACCTGTCAGAATTCAAAGCAGAGGAGGTAAAAAATATATTCTTGTGATAGTTGATGATTTCTCCAGGTACACCTGGATTTTGTTTCTGCGGAAAAAGGATGAGACTGCTAGAATTCTGATCACTTTTGCCAAAGCCATCCAATTGAAGATAAATTGCAAGATAGCCAGTATCAGATCTGATCATGGTACGGTGTTTGGAAACTCTATACTTGAAGGGTTTTGTGCAGAGAATGGAATCAATTACAACTTCTCAGCACCAAGAACTCCTCAGCAAAATGGAGTTGTTGAAAGAAAGAACAGAACACTGGTGGAGATTGCTAGAACTATGCTGATTGATTCAGAACTTGCAATGAATTTTTGGGCTGAAGTAGTTAATACAGCTTGCTATGTGACAAACAGGTGTCTTATCAGATCAATCATCAAGAAAACACCTTATGAGTTGTTAAATAACAGAAAGCCCTCAATTGCTCATCTCAAGCCATTCGGTTGCAAATGTTTTGTGCTAATAAATGAAAAGGAGGATTTAGGCAAGTTTGATGCCAGAAGTGATGAGGGAGTATTTGTTGGATACTCATCTACAATCAAGGCGTACAGTGTGTTCAACAAAAGAACTCTGTGTGTTGAAGAAAGCATGCACCTCAAGTTTGATGAATTGGGTATAAGAAATGAGAACAATGAGGACTATGAGTGTGAGGAGTTGATGAACAAGCAGCAAGATGATCAGGGCACTAAAGAAAAAGATGCAGAATACTCAGGAGGACCTGGTCCCTCAGAATCATCGCAGGAAACAGTGTCTCAAAATCCTGAAGAAGATGAAGGTAACTCTGATGCTGACAGAGAAGAAGAGATTACCAGGAAGTCTGGATGGAAACATCAATCTTCACATCCATTAGATAATCTCACCTCTCCTTTTGACTCAGCAATTCAAACTAGGTCTAAATCAAGAAATCTAGCTGCACATTCAGCATTCATATCATCCATTGAACCCAAGAACATCAAGGAAGCTTTGAAGGATATAGATTGGGTAACTTCAATGCAGGAGGAGCTTTATCAGTTTGAGAGAAGCAAGGTGTGGCACCTGGTCCCCAGACCACTTAACAGAACCATTATTGGGACTAGATGGGTCTTCAGAAACAAACTCGATGAGCATGGAATCATTACAAGAAATAAGTCAAGATTGGTGGTGCATGGTTACAACCAAGAAGAGGGAATTGATTATGACGAGACCTTTGCTCCTGTAGCAAGAATGGAATCCATCAGAATCTTAATAGCATTTGCTGCTCACATGGAATTCAAACTGTTTCAAATGGATGTCAAGAGTGCTTTCTTGAATGGGAATCTGAAGGAAGAAGTATTTGTTAAGTAGCCTCTAGGCTTTGAAGATGCAGGACGGCCAAATCATGTGCTGAAATTAGATAAGGCTCTGTATGGGTTGAAACAAGCTCCCAGAGCTTGGTATGAACTCTTGTCAAAATTCCTTTTTGTAAATGGGTTCAAAAGAGGTAAAATTGACAATACACTATTTTTGAAATCCAGAGGAAAGGAGTTGCTGATTCTGCAGGTGTATGTGGATGATATCATCTTTGGAGCCACTACAGATTTACTTTGCAAGGAATTCGCTGATCTGATGAGCAGTGAGTTTGAAATGAGCATGATGGGAGAACTCACTTTCTTCCTAGGCCTGCATATCAAACAAACCTCTCAAGGCATTTCAATATGCCAAGAGAAGTATATCAAAGAGTTGCTCAAGAAATTTAATCTTCTTGAGGCAAAGGTGTTGGATACTCCTATGAGCACAAGTGTGAAACTTAATGAAGATGAAAATGGCTTGGAGGTCAATCAGACCATGTATAGGGGCATTATTGGGTCACTCATGTATCTCACTGCAAGCAGGCCAGATATAGTGTTCAGTGTAGGGATGTGTGCAAGATTTCAAGCAGCACCAAATGAGTCTCACTTGAAAGCAGCCAAACGTATCCTGAGATACTTGAAGGGAACTCAGGACCTGGTCCTCTTCTACCCTACTGATGACTCTTTTGATCTTGTAGGTTATGCTGATGCTGATTATGCATGTTTTCTTGTTGATCGAAAAAGCACATCAGGCATGGCACACTTCCTGGGATCAGCTTTGATTTCATGGGGAACAAAGAAGCAGAATTCTGTGGCATTGTCTACTGCAGAGGCAGAGTATGTGGCTGCTGCATCATGTTGTGCACAACTGTTATGGATCAAGTAGCAGCTAGTAGACTTTGGTGTACTTTCAGACACCATTCCTCTCATCTGTGATAACACGAGTGCCATGAATGTGGCCAAAAATCCTGTTCAGCATAAGAGGACAAAACATATAGATGTAAGGCATCACTTTTTGAGGGACAATGTTGAAAAGCAGAACGTGGTGATGAAGTTTTGCAAAACTGAAGACCAGTTGGTTGATATCTTTACAAAACCATTAAGTAAAGAATTCTTCATCAAAAACAGGATGAGGCTAGGAATGCACAAAATCACCTGACCCCTCGACAGATTTGCACAAAGAAATCCTTCTTATTGATTATGTTAAGGAAGGCAGGTATCTATACTTGTTTTACTGCTTGTCATAAAAGAATTCACTTCCGGTATCTTAATAGAGGTATACACTCATGGTGTGTTTAGCTGAAGGGAAGGTTTAATCACACAGACAGACTTACAAACTGAAAGGAGGACCTGGTCCTCATGAGGTGAGTATTAAGTATACTACACTGTCTAAATGTTAACATCCCTGCCATGTGTCTCTCTCCCATTTATTGCGTCAGTTTCAAAACGTCTTGTCGTTTTTAATACCAAGGGTCGCCTCTTTTGGGACTCGATACCTTTTAAACATAAATCCCTCTCCTTTTCTAAAATTGAAAATTTCATAAACTTCTCCTAATTTCTCTAAATTTCTCTCCAAGTTTTGTTTTCCTCCTCACTTCAAACATGTCTATCAATGAGTCTTCTTCGAAAGCATCCATCTCCCAAGAAGTTAAAAACCCTAGTTCATTCAACTTCTCCATCCACCCCAGTCTGTGGTGTTGGAGAAATGAATGAATCCATCTCCCCGGTGGGCGACATCTTGGTCTGCCCTGCTCGTCCCTCTTAAAATTTGTTAGTTTGCTCTCCTACTCTGGTTCTATCTGATGACAAATCCCCAAATTCAGAGGCACAATCTGTGGCAAAACCTAATGAGGGTCTTTTTACAGAAGAAACTAACATTGGTTCCCTGGAAGTGTCATCAACCATATCTGAGAGAGTGTTTGAAGGGGACCTACCTGAAGGAAAGGGTCCTAAATCTTGTATCCTAACTGCTGGTGCTGAACTGGTGGCTGTTCAAAGCTTAGCCTCTTTAAGAGGTGATATTCCACCACTTCTCTGGAATATGATTTACTGTCACCGGATCAGGTCCCTCCCAGAAGTGAGCCTATTTTTGACCAAACTCCCAAACCATTTGATGTTGGAAGCGATAAGGAAAAAGAAGAAAAGATTTCATTAAAATGGCTCTCTAGGGGAATGCGTGGAGCAAACCAATCTCAAATGAATGATTCTGAGTTGGAAGTAGTTAAAGGTACATCTGAGGTTGACGTTGTTGAAAAACTTGCTGAACAAGCAAAGGAGCAACAGAGAAAGGGAAAGGGTAAGTTGGTACTGTCTCTCTCTAAAGGGGACAAACGGAAGTATGTTACGAGGAGCGAAACACAAAAGGTTATGGGAAGTGCTATTGCTGCAAGCAAAGCTCACACGAAAAGAAGTAGGAAGAGGAGAAGAGAAGGGCTTAAACCTGCCTCTACTCCTTTGTTTATTGAGAATAGTGAAACTGAATCTGAAGAAGCTGTCAAGTATGTGGCAAAAAGGAGAAGAAAAGCTGAGGAAGAAATGATTGAAACTACGGGAAATCAAAAAGGGGGAAAGAAAACTCCTACAAAAGGTGTGAAAGTTAACAAGAAGAAATCTCGTGCAAAGGGAGAAAAAGGAAGCAAGCAGTTAGAGGAACAAACCGTAAAAGGACCTGGTCCCAAGGTTAAAAATCAAATCGAAGAGAAGGACTTGACCAGAAAAGAGCGGGTGGAGAAAATGGAGCAACAAAAGGTCCTAAATGGTAGAGTCTTTGACCCTGACATTTTAACATAGTTTGGTATGGGAAATTTGGTTGATGTTGTTACCATTCAAGGCTGGAATCATTTGTTTGAACCACCAGTTCCATACTTACACAAACCTGAAGTGCGTGAGTTCTTCTACAAAATAAAACTACTGGATGCAGGTGGAATCATAACTACTGTCAGGAATGTGGAGATACATCTTGATGAAGAAACTCTGGGAATTATTCTTGGAGTGCCTGTATTGGGAGTTCGGACTATTGCAGGATGCAAACCATCTGGTGAATTTTCGAAGCATGCTACCAAATGAGGAGATGTCAAACGGGCAGGGCTCCCTAAGAAGTTTCTTAAAGGGGAGTATCAATTGATGTTTGAGTTCATTAACAAAGTCATGGTGTCCAGGACTGAGAAAAGAACCGTGGCTTCTGCTGCCGATCTTTTCCTTATGGAAAAGCTTGATGAGCTTGAGGAAATCAACCTCCCTGCAATTATGCTGGAACATATGCATAGAGTAATGACATGGAAGAATGCTAAGCACGGGATTCCCTATGGGTATTTGCTAAACTTTGTCTTTAACCACTTTGAAATCCCAGTGGGCAAAGGGGTACCTGGTACCACCAAGCAAATGTTCACTATGTCTACTCTACTAGAATGTGAGTGCATTGAGGGACAGGCTAAAGGCAGATCTCAGGTGGCAGATGTTTTGGAACAGCAGGCTACTCTCAGGAGGGAGGTGATTGATCTCACAAAGATTTTGAGCGATAAGGAGGTAAAAATCACCAGGCTGAAGTCTGAACTGCAGAAGACAGCTTCCCAGGGACCTGGTACCTGTGAGGGTCACGAGCTAACGCTAAAAGAGTTAAGGGATGACAACACAATGCTGCTCAAGACAAATGCCTCTCTCAACGAGGAAATTAAGTCCCTAAACAAGCAACTGATCCAGGCCCATGAGAGTGCAAATGGGCGCATGATGTTGTTGATGCGTACTTTTACTCCCTCCCATCCTCCATCCTAAATGTGTCTTGTTTCTCTTTTCATCTGTCTTTTCTTTTGAAGGTCCGCCTTGTTATCACTTACTCTTGTGGCTTTTTGTTAGTATGACATATTACAGTGGTCAGTATATATGATATGCAGTTCTCTTTTGTTTTGTGCCCTGTTCCTGTGTGGTTTACTATTCTCTTTATGCTTACATACACATGTTCTGTGTGGCCCAAGGCCCTAAATTCTTTATTGCCTTGCATTTAACTTGAATATGTTTACTGCTTCACCTTTTCAATGATGTCAAAAGGGGGAAGTTTTTGTTGTAAAGTTGGCTGTGGAATAGGGGCACTGAACTAAGGGGGGACTGTGGTTGTTAGGGGCATTGAACTAAGGGGGAACATACAAAGGGGGAATTTGTTATATATTTGAATGAATGTTTGTTCACTCACGTGAGGAGTTATGCAGGTTGTTTGTCATCATCAAAAAAGGGGAAATTGATAAGTTCTTATGTTCATTGATGTTTTGATGATCTCCTCACAAGTGCAGGGACCTGGTCCTCTGCAAAGTATGAATACTCATCCAGTGGTCAAAGTGCTGTCCAGCTGTCTGCCTCAGAAAGTTGGTGAGTTGCAGAGTACTCCACCAATCAAAAGCAACGAGGTTACTTGTACGTTTGGCAGTATTTCTTCATGATATATATCAAACAACAAACAACACTTTGATTCATTCATTCAAAGAGAGAGATATTTCAAGCTTCAAAAACAGCAAGGACCTGATCGATTGCTTCAAGTGCTTCCTGTACCAGCTGTTACTTTGTTTGCTTTTTATAGTGCTTATATTGTAGGATTTGTTTCGTTGTGATAAGAAACGTTTCAACTTGTGTGAATCATTGTGAGTTCTGAGTTAGAGTTAACTTGGTTCTTACTCCAAAACTTATATTAATCAGGATAGGATTAGTATAGTGGGTAGTGTGGTATCTACTCTAGCTCGTCTAAGTAATAGGAGGTGTTACTTAGAGTTGGGATTAGCAGGCTAATCTCGGTTTGTAACTGGCTTTTACTTTTGCTTAGAGAAGATTAGTGAAAAGCAGTTCTAAAAGTCCTGGCAGGCCAGGTCATGGTTTTACTCCCTTGAGCAAGGAGGTTTCCACGTAAACTCTCCTGTTGATCTTTACTGTTCAGCACTTGTTTCTTTACTGTTTTAGTTTCAACTATGCTGAGGACTTGGTCCCATTGATACAAGTGGACGTATACATTCCAACACAACATAACTTAATAACTAATACCCGCATAACTAAACCCAACATAACTAAATACTGCATAACTAATACCTGCATAACTAAACCCTGCATAACTAATACCTTCATAACTCTAACCAGTAACCAGACAACCCCTAATTATATAGATATTAGTAATGTGAGTATTAGTTATGTGGGTATTAGTTATGCATGTATTAGTTATACAAGTATTAGCTATGCAGGATTTAGTTATGCGGAGTTTAGTTATGCATAAATTATTGCTTTGGATGTTGGTTTTTTATATTAAAAATTAGTAAAATTATATATTTTTTAAATTAAACATTTTTTTTTTTACAATTATACCATTTCTTTCTTTATCTTTGTATTTAAATTAAAACATTTCTTTAATTATGTAGAAGAAGAAAGTAGTCAAGTGGGAGTGATAAGGGTAATATTGTTATTTTAACCTTTTACCCATGTATTATTTATACATGTAATATTATTTTATCGATCCTTCCCATCATGTTATTTCG
>JAJOOF010015590.1:0-41392 GCA_029582545.1 Solanum lignicaule
AAGATCGTTCCAAGGGCTTTCCAAACATAACTGGAACTACTCCTGGATCATCCTGAGCTAGGAGTTATGACTGCTCAAAGTTGGCCAAAAACTCACTGATTTCCACACTCGGCCGAATTTCCAGATTTTGAACTTTTTTTTCCAAAAGTGACTACTTCCAATTTATGCTTAAACTTTAAAAATTCATACGTTAGGCTCTAGTTTCACCTATCTATTTTTAGGGTCGCTACAGATATTTTCAAAGTGGAGTCTATAAAACTTGGTGAGCCCAAGAGCGACTTGGTGAATCACCGACGAGGTCGGCGATCGCGATCTAATCCACCGTTTGGACCCCCACATTAATTGGAGGTTCTGTAAAACTTGGCGAGGTAAGTGCCCACTCAGTGTATTACCGAGTGGGTCGACGAGCAAAAATAATGTCGCCGAATGGACGAGAACTGCACGGTTTTTAAAGGCCAAAGGTTCAAACTTCCAACTCTTTTACTTTCCCTCACTTTTGAACTTCCCAAACTCACACCCGCACAATATTATCTATATTTCATGCATCTTTATCGTATTTGAGTCATCGATTGTGTGTTCGAAATGGATCACTTTGCCATCTAGCATTTCAATCTTGATTATTCGACATCTAAGGTTGGTTTTCCAAACCCCAAGTTTATTCCTAGTAATTAGTACTCATTTGTAATGATCTTGTCTTAGTGCTGTGTGCTGGGCCTATCTGATCTTAATTGTTTTCGTATGTGCCTATGTTAGTTTGATAATCTTGCCCGTAATGTTTATATTGTTAAATTTTCGTAATTTTGTGCCTTAAAATTGGTTGGAATTCGTGGGGTTGTGCTTGCATGCCGTTGGGTTTAATTGGGTGAAGTCTAAGTAACCCATATTTTTGCCAAATGACGTAATTTTCCCAATGATAGAGCGGGTGACGTCAGTCTTAAGGGCAAAAGTCGTCAAATGGCAAAATTTGACAAAATCGGGAGAAGTCTGAGTATTCCGGGGTAATGGGTGTAATAGGTATTAGTTGAATTGTAGAAGTGCATACTTTGAATTTTTTTCGAGGATTGCGGGATTGAATTTTAGAAGTTGGATTGAAAGTAGGCACGTTGGGTCGTTTGGCGAGCTGGGTCGAGCTCGTCGAACCACTCAGAGGTTCGCCGAAGTTCCCCATCTTGCCTTTAATTTCATGCTAAATGAGTAGTTTGGTTCTATAACTTTTAGAGAGAAGCCTGAGGTCACCGAAAGCACTCGGCGACTCACCGAAAGTCCTTGATCGCCCTTTCTCTGCACCCCTGAACCTTAATTGCACTGTAACTTTTGGCGGCCTAATCCTTGCTCATCGAATGCTGTCACCGACTCGCCGAAAGGCCTTTCCATCGCCGACATGCCAAATTTCTTAGAAATTTTTGAGCCAATCCCTTCGGCGAGCCCGATCTAGCTCGCCAAAGTGATTCGGTGAGTCTGTCTGCAGCTATTTTTCTGTGCATCTATTTGATTTTGTTCTAACTCATTTTGATGTTTTTGCAAACATGGCTAGATCGAAAGTTACTGGGAGAAACATGCCACCCTGAAAGAAGGCTAAGGGTATTAAAATCAATGAGGATGCAGCTGCATCCAAATCAAAAGCATCAAAACTTCCCACAACTGGTGGGAAAGGCAAGGGAAAAGGAAAGGCACCTGTGTCACCGGAGGCCAGCTTCGACAGTGACGGGATCTACGCCACCCACCTCACCACTTCTGAGAGTGAGGGTGAGCACCAGGAGCCTCAGATTGTAGCTTCTGAGGACGATTAGCTAGTAGTACCACAGAGGGCGTAGCTGCGGTCCAAAAGGATGAACGATTCATCTAGGATCAGGACTCCTCAAGCCACTACCACTTCTCCTCCAGTTCTAGCATAGGCAGTGGTACTAGCACCACCAGTACAAGGTCCTCACCCAGAGTCTATGAACAGATTAAAGACTGAGAAGCTGAGAATAGTCATTGAGGATAAGCATATGTCCACTAATGGGGTCATCGACATGTACTCGAAAATTCTGAGCTGTCTGAAGTTTTATAATTTCTGGATCTTCACAAAGCCCCGTGGCCCATATATTCCAAATTGGGTCCGGGTGTTCTACACTGCTTATGTGGCTTTGATACCACAGAGGAAGAAGTAGGTATCAACATTTAAACCAGTTGACTATGTAGTTGTCCGGGGAAAGAAGGTCAAGTGTGATAGTAAGGCTATTAATGTTGTCCTGGATTGTCCCGATAACATTGATGACGAGTGCCAGCACCTGATTAGAACAAAGACTCTTGACAATATGAAGAAATGGTTGGCCCCGCTGATATCAGACGGTACTCCCAAGTGGCTAGAGATTGGGGAACCGATTGAAAAGAAAGATCTTAACGCAGCTGCAAGGTTCTGGTTTGGCTTCATCAACAACACTATCATGCCATCCCAGAACGAGTCGATCCTCAACCTAGCCAAGGCAGCCTGTCTGGGTTGCATCATCAAGGAGATAAGGATAAATCATGGGATCACTATAGCACAGGAGATGGTCATGAGGGCCAAACAGCGCAAGACATAACTTCCCTTCCCGATATCGATCACCAAGTTATGCAGGCGGGCTCGAGTTTCTAGAGATGCAAAGAAGGATCTGGAAGTGATTCCCACATCCTCCACTGATATTCGGAGGATCGAGGTGGAGTATTTGAAAGATAAGGAAGAGAAAAAGAAGAAGAAGGCAGCCCCAGTGGACTCTACCCCACTCACTACCTGCAGAGACATCTTTGCCTACTCCAGCCCCTGGGCCTTCAGGTACTTCTAGTGTTGTTCCTTTTGACATCCCTAGTTCCCGTATCGTTAGATTGCCTCCCAGAGTTGTTGTTCTTGTTGTTTCTCGGACCCCGCTCACTTAGGCCGTATTACTCCGGATGGGGCAGATTGTCCATTCTGCCGATCATCGTGCTGCCAGACTCTAGGACTCCATTTCGGGCATGATTCAGACTGACCTGGCTGATGTTGTAACACCATTGAGCGCTACCATTGATGCCCTTGCGGCGAGAATAGCGGTGTGTTAGCGTGGCCAAGGGGCCACCGAGGAGGTGACGACTTTAAAGGCCGATATTGCTACATTGTGGATCAGCTGAAGTCCACCGACATGTCCATGAATTTTGGGACAGTGCAGATTCCAGAGGTGCCAGAGATGCCTCTAGCTACCACCGGAGATGATGTTAGAGTTTAGGAGACAACTTATCCCGAGTCTGAGGCCAGACGGATGAGGAGATGCTCGAGGTTGCATATGAGGGCCTTACAGAGATTGAGGAGGCCATGATCGATGCAGCTGTGCAGACTTCTTTGGCGGATACACCCTTAGTTGTCCCTAGTGCAGCTGCTATTCCTTTTGTGGTGACTCAGAGTACTGAGGCTCGAGATCAGATCGATACACCATGCACTGATGCCCAGATACATGGAGCGATTGTTTAGACAGGATCTCTCTTTACCTCCCTCCCTGTCTTACTTTTATTTGACTTTTGGATAGTTTTTGTTTGCATTTGAGGACAAATATTTTCTATTTGTGGTGGGATGAGGCCCACCTTTTGTGACTATTTTTTTGTTTATACAATGGGTTTTTGATCTATAATTGTGTTTTAATACTGCATTTTGTGGATGATTGAGCTTATAGCTCATTGCTTTTAATTGTAAATGATTTTTGGATCCTTTCGAAAAAATTGTGCCACCTCTTGTTTGTGTTTGAATGTGGATGTTCTCTTGCAAATTTGAGTGTCGGTCTTGAACAATATCGATGACTTGAATAGTGCTTATAATCGAACAAAAATGAATGTGCGGCTACGATGAGGCCAAATGAAGTTGCATAGACAATATGTGAACTTTTGCATCTCGTTGTGACTAGCCAAGTATCAAATTGAGTCTCTTGTGATGAACATTGCACACTAGCGAAAGTGTGGAATCTTGTTTGACATTGGTGTCAATGTCACTTACCGTGAACCATGTGTGATGACACCTAGAATTTGTCCCGTTGGTCCAATTGACTAAGTGATGCAATCTCTTGAGATGATCTTAGGCAACTTTGAAGAGCGTGAAACAATTTGACATTATACCTCTTTTTGTGGTCTACCTTGTGAGTGTGTGAACCCCGCTTTAACACCCTTTGAGCCTTAACCTTTTCTTGGAAGAAACTTGATAAAATTGTGACATTTCTTGATCCACTACCCGTAATCCTCATGATTTGTGATTTGTGTGAATAGTCAACTTAGGCTAAAAGCCTAAGTTGGGGATGTGGTGAAAAGAGAAAGTAAATCAAGAAGTGCAAGGGAGTTCCCTGTGACCCATGGTTTTGAGAAAAATGAAACCCCTCCATATATAAAATTTAAAAAAAAAAAGAGAAAAAGAAGAAAAGAATGAAAAATTTGTGGAATAAAGTTGTGAAAGTATAAAGAAATGGAGTGTCCAAAAGTCCATGGAAGATAAATAATTAGGTGACTTGTGAGCATGAATGAGAATGATTAAGAAAAGGAAAGAAAGTATTGTTAACACCACATTTCATGAGGATTACAGTCATTGAGCCTAAATGACCATACATTTGCACTCAATCCCGTTACAAGCCTTGAAAATACATTTTTGATCTTGAGTGATCTGAAACAAGTATCAATTGAAAAATAAGGGCAAACATATGGGTGAAATCATGCATTGTGTTCATCTTTGTTAGTGTGAGTGTTGCATTTGATTCCGGAGCTTTAAATTGTTGACCCATTGTGTGTGAATATGGAATCATTATTTGTGTGTGCACATTTGAATACCTTTGTTGAGCTTGAACTTGCATTTGAAACAAGTATTGTGAGCTTGAGAATCTTTGATAATGGTGAGTTACAACTTGAATCTTTGAGTGCACTGATTCTTGCATGAGTAAGTTCAGTCTTTTTGTGTGCATTCATGATTGAATCTTGTGTAGCACTGTTTGAGACATCCTTTTTGAACTGCTGAACTTGAGTTTTACTTGAGGACAAGCAAAAGTTTAAGTTGGGGGTGTTGATGAGTCCATGATTTGGACTCATTTATGGCTTTGTTTTAATAGATTTAGTGTCATCAAATGCATATTTTGTGTCAATAACTGATGTAAATCCTTGATTTTCAGGTATTTGGATTGAGGAACAAAGCATGGACACTAATAAGTGTTGACATCAAATTTTGGTCTAATATTTTTAAAGTTAATAGTTTTCAGTAATTTATTTTTTAAATAGTTCAAAATACATGTTTTGTAATTTTAATGCAATTTGTTAATAATTATCTTTATTCTTAAAGTATTATAATTTTTATCGGTTAATTCTATTTATATTATTTTGTCACAGGCGGTTGAATACGTTCAAATATTTGTTCTTTTTTTTTTATAAAAATCATTATTTATGTTAAATTGCATTTTTTACATGGCATTCATTACGTTCATTACATTTTTCATATTCATTTTATCTGTTACATTTGTTAATATTTATTTTGATATTTTACACAGTTCCAAAATTCATTCTGATATAGATAATATTTCATACATATATATTTTATTAACCGGTAATTTTAGCCCACGATTTTAAGATAATGATATTGTACTATTGATAGTTTTCAATTCTCTATTTAAATAATAGTTTGCTCATTAGATTAAAGGGTGTGGTGGATAAAATTTAGGGGTATTTTTAGTGTTTAAGAGATTCCTTTATTGTTCATTATTTTTCCGGTGACTAATTCACCGAAGTTCCATCGGAATCCGGCAAGTCCACCACCCAAAACCCCATCTCCGTTCATCACATTTTTTTTGGTAAACAACTGTTAGGGTTTTGCCTTGATTTTCTTTCCTTATTTGAAATTTATTTATTTCCTTAAAGAAAAGTCAAAGTATTACCATAAATACTTGAACTTTTTCTGAAAGAAAAATATAATATTCTTTCATATTTGATTTATTCCTTCTTTAGAGGAAAAGTTTGGAGATCTATAAATTGAAGATCCCTATTCTTATAGCATAACACAATAGAATCCACAATGTAGTCGTTTAGTGAGTTTAGTTTATGGGGAGATTTATTCTTTCAACAGTTATAATATATTTCTTTTAAATTAGTTTTCATATTAATAATATTATGTTTTAGTATCACTTTATTTGTCATCTAATTTATCACCATCTTGATTTCAATCATAAGCTTTCGTATGACGCCTAATCACCTTCATAACCTAACAACAACTTCAACCCGTCCTCTGTTCCTTTACTGCTGCTACCAGCATTTTCAGACCTCCAAAAACCCAGAAAATCACCCAGATTCAACCCAAAACCCCAATCCTTTCTCTCTCACTTTCACTATTCAATCTTCTCCAACTAACAAACACCACGAAGCTGCTGCCAACAGCTCCAAGTCCAGCTGGCTCCAAAGCCGAAACAACCCACTCTGCTTATTCCTTTTCTCCTCTTTTCCGACGAGTTCAAAGCTCCAGACCATAGCAGCTCGACACCATCAGAACCCACCAGCGAAAAACCAAAGCGGCCATTTAAGGCGAGCTCGAATCTCACCCATTTCCAGCGCGAGCTATAAGGTCCAAACAACAGCAAACCAGACCCCTATTCTCTCTTCTCTAGCCGGAAACCGACCAGATCTTAACCTAAGAAGGCAAAGAGCTTTTAGCTCCGACGAAGCACCAACCACCATCGGAACCACCACAACACAACATCAAAAACCCAGACCGCCAGATCCCGATTAGAAACTCCATTTTCGGCGAACAACGGAACCATAAAACTCCATCTCTGGTGACCCTCTATTTGCTATCATTTTTATATTTTTGTGTTGGTCTTTTACATTTTTTCTCTGTTTTTCTCTATTGATGTTGCTTGATTGTACGTTATAGTTTGGTATTATTTGTTTATCAGTTGTTCTGGTTGTTGTTTTGAGGATTTCAGATGTGATATTGACTTAGTTCGAAATTAGCTCCAGTGAGCTTTACTATGTTTTAATTATGACTGCTTGTTTATTTTGCTTAAATTTTTGTTACACTTCCTATTTTGCTAAATTTGCTTGCTCATTTTGTGCCACTTATATGGCCTAGTCTTTAATTTAGTTATTGTAAATCGTGTTTATGATATACCCTTCTTTTTTGGATTAATTATATTCTAGGATTTGGATAGTATATGTCATTGTTCTTTTTTCTTAGTCTTTAAATTCAATTTTCTTATTTTATTGTTGCTACTCAATTTTGTTCCTACATGATTTCTTTTTAATTTATTATAATTGTTTGTATGCATTTTAAAGGTATTTCCAGCAAGTCTAGTTGTTATTTTGTTATTATGTGGTTATTATTGGTATTTTATTAAGTTGTTATTTTTGGCATATTCATATTGCATGTTATTTTATATTTCTTTTGCTAGTTTCATATGATTGCGTGTTAGTTTTATATATTTTAAGTTAAAAATGACTAGTGAGAAAAAAATTTCGTCGATTTTGGAGGCCTCCTCATTTTAAAAGATGGAAATTTAGTTCAAGTTTATATATTTTTATTAGTTAAAATGGCCGATGAAGAAATTATTATCGATTTTCAAGGTTTTCCATGTTAATAAGACGGGTATTTATTTTTAAGTTATTATTTAATTTATTTATATTTATTCATTACTAACACTTTACTAAGTGTCTTTACAGGTACATAGAGTTGTTTCCATTGAAACTATTCGAATGAAGTTCAAATTATATTCTTTATTCATTATCTTGTATATATCGATGTTCTTACATTGTTGTTTTATTTTATTACTTGTGCATATCACATGTTTATTATACTTGTATATTTATTTTTATCTCCTCAATTTGAAAAAATAAATTTAGTCGGGATCGACAATTATGGATTTCGAAGGATGTCTAACACCTTCTCTTCGGAATAACTTAAACCCCTCACCTAGAATCTATTGGTTTCGAAGACATTTATTTTAATTTAATTTGTTAATCGATTTTCTAGTTTTTCTAAAATTAGATGGCGACTTCCTTTTCCCTTTAAACCTTTTACCATTTTCTTAAAATTCTTCAATTCTTTTAAAAATTGATAACTATTTTTTGGCGAGTCACCGTGATGTTGCGCCCTCTCAAAGGATGTTAATAGAATGTCGACTCCGCTGGAGATATAGAGGTTCTAATCATTATTGATTCAATTTTTCAAATTGAGGAGACTATTCTTTTATTGTGTTATTCATTATATTTTGTATATTTTGTTGATTATTTGCATATTGTACTCATTATTTGTTGTACATTGTTGTTGCATTCATACCATTTTCTAATATATGTATAGTATATTAAAGAACGATTTCTGCATAATCGCAGTCGGGATTTTTTATACTCAACTCTTTTTCGAAATGATCGATAATTTATTAGTTCGTCATGCGTCCAATAGTTGTCGTGAGTTTCAGCCTAAGTTGTCTGCTTGAGTTTTCGGTCTTTCAAAAGTCACTCTTGGTTACCTAGTTTTAGAACATTCATAATCGCAGCCCATTCTCCATTCAAGTTACAATCTATTGGAACAATGTTTAACTTGATTTCTGCTTCAACGGAATATGTAGGCGCCATAAGGGCTCGATCATGTTCCCTATAAGCTTTCAATTATTTTAAGGGGGAAACTGGTGTAAAATTGTTTAAGGTGGTCTCCAAAATTTTTACAAATGAGATAGTTGTTACAAGATTAATTACCGGAGGTTGTTGAAGTTGAAATAGAGGCAAAATATTTTAAGGAATGCCCTCAAAAATTTCACCAAAGTTGTACTAAAACTCAAGATTGTGAGGCATTACTCCGAGTAGGTTTGTACCTTTTGTATTAATTTGCTTTTGTACATGATGTTATATTCATTGTATATTTTTTATTTTATTTATCTTACATTCCATTAAAAATATTTTTTTAGTTGACATTTTTTTAAAGTTGGGTTGTCCGCCCTTCAATGTGATTCATTATTATTTTATTTTTGTTACTTTTTCTTTATTTAATAAAAAATGTTTTTTTGTTAAATTTGGATTGTCCGTCTTTCAATGTGACTCACTGATTTCTTCATTCTTGTTAAGTTTTCTTTAAATATTAAAAAAAAAAATTTTGTTAATTTTGGGTAGCTCGCCCTTCAATGTGGCTCATTGGTTCTATACTCATTTATTTTTCTTTCAAAACATTTCAAAAAATATTTTTATGTCATATCTGAACGAACTATGTAAACCTGATTCTCATCAATGAGATACGTAGGCAGCCCTAATTGGGTTCGATATTCTTAATTCTTTAAGATTTTTTATTTTTTTATTTCTTTTAAAATGTTTATATTTTGAAATCATTTTGTGACTTGGTTGGTGTCAACACAGTTCAAGTGTGCATATGAAAAATAATTTGTACAACAGAGAAGATTGGCTTTCTGTTAAATCATACATTCTTTTGGTACCTCCCATTCATACTTTTGTACACTTGAAAATATTCTCTTGCATACATTGAAGATTAGAACAAAATCAGATTTATCGTTTCATGTGCATTGTGTGGTGAACTTTTGATTAAATTCAATTATGTTGCTTTGTTGTTCTAGAACTTGACCTAAATGTTTGTTGAGGCGAAATCTTGAGTGATGTTTGATTTGAAAAATGATTGTAGGCATTCTTTGATCCGTTTGAACTTTTCAAAGCATACCAAATGACATCAACCCTTAGTCTGTCCCCACTTTGAGCCTTAAGTCTTTTCTTTGGACAATCACATTTTAGCCTATACCCTTTCTGAATGCTTATATGCACTATCCCTTTTTTGGCCTGACTTTCTTGAGCGCACTAAAGATGTGCAAGTTTCAAAAGAAGATTCAAAATTTAAATTTGTCAGAGACAAAAGTAACCGAAGTCCCTGAAAGTCAAGAATACAAAAATGACTTCAAAGAAAGAAGAAATGGTTCAAAATTCCACACAAGTTCAAGCAAGCAAAATTTCAACAAAAGAAGAAGAACACTCCAAACAAACATGGAGAAACTTCAAAAAAAATGATGAAAAAGGGAAAAACTCAGACAAGCAAAGTTTCAAAGAAGTCAAAAATTGCAAAGAGAAGGGACAATAAAGAGAATCAAACGCTAAAAGCGTAACAAATGTTGAAAGCACAAATTCAGTGTAATGCTTAAGAAATGATTAAGTCACTTTTATTTCAAATGACTGTCCTACCCGTCCCTAAGCCTACATTACAAGGTATTAACAAGCCATACATGATTTCATTTCAAATATTATCACATTAGTGGAGGTTTGCATGAAGGCCAAGCCTATGATATCACAATTGTATGTGTTGAATATTTTTTCTGAGTGTGACTGTGCTTTTTCAAATGTTTCCAAATCAAAATACTTTAAATATGTGCAAATTGGGACTTTTTTTTGTAGTGAGGGCACTTGAAATATGATTTTAGGTCTGATTCAAAGACTTTGTTTATAGCAAGATTGACAAATCTTGTCGTTACTTGAGTACATTTAAGATACCGCTTGAATTCATAGGAATTACCTCGAAGTCAATCTCAGTTGAAAAATAAAGAGTTGTGAGGAATTTTTGTACAATACTATTGTTGACGCTAACCATGTTAAAAGATGTTTCATTGTTCATAAAATAAAAACTGGTTGAAACCCACTTTTCAATATTTGACCATACCAACTTTGTGGACCATTTTATTGTTGATATTTGTCCATACCGACTTTGTGGATCATTTCATTGTTGATATTTGTCCAAACCAATTTTGTGGATCATTTCATTGTTAAAATTGTATTTTTGGGTCGTCATACATTTCAAAATGACGTCTTTTAAAATTGGGTAGTCATGCCCTTCAAAATGACACATTTTAAAGTTGAATTTTTTTATATTTATGATACATTATTTTAAAAGAATAATTTGATTTATCATGTCATTCAAAATGATGTTTTATTTTTAATTGGTTTGTCATGTCGTTCAAAATGACACTTTTTATTTTGTTATTCCATTTCAAATTGACATTTCTTATTATTCATGATGTTATTAGATTTGAATTGTTGCATTGGTTAATACCTTGTTCATATAAGGCCATGTTTGCATAATTTATGTTGCATTTATGTTATATTTGTTACTAACATTGTTCTTGCAGATTTTGTGATACACCATTCATATTAAGTTCAAGATTGGGTTATCATCTCCCTTCTAATGTTACGTTAAGTTCAAGTTGGGTCATTCAACTTTCAAAGAGACACGTTGGGTTGTCACCTTGTTCAAAGTGACATATTATATTCAAATTGGGGCGTCCGCCTTTCAAAGAAACACATTGGGTTATCACCTCTTTCAAAGTGACATGTTATATTCAAGTTGGGTCGTCCGTCTTTCAAAGAGACACGTTGGGTTGTTACCTCATTCAATGTGACATATTATATTCAAGTTGGGTCGTTCGTATTTCAAAGAGACACGTTGGGTTGTCATCTAGTTCAAAGTGACATGTTATGTTCAAGTTGGGTCATCCGCCTTTCAAAGAGACACGTTGGGTTGTCACCTCGTTCAAAGTGATATGTTATATTCAAATTGTGTAGTCCGCCTTTCAAAGAGACACGTTGGGTTGTCACCTCGTTCAAAGTGACATGTTATATTCAAATTGGGTTGTCCGCCTTCCAAAGAGACACGTTGGGTTGTTACCTTGTTCAAAGTGATATGTTATATTCAAGTTGAGTCGTCCGCCTTTCAAAGAGACACATTGGGTTGTCACCAGGTTCAAAGTGACATGTTATATTCAAGTTGGGTCGTCCGCCTTTCAAAGAGACATTGGATTGTCAGCTCGTTCAAAGTAACATGTTATATTCAAGTTGGGTCATCCACCTTTCAAAGAGTCACGTTAGGTTGTCACCTTGTTCAAAGTGACATGTTATATTCAATTTGGGTCGTCCGCCTTTCAAAGAGACACGTTGGGTTGTCGCCTCATTCAAAGTGACATGTTATGTTCAAGTTTGGTCGTCTGCCTTTCAAAGAGACACGTTGGGTTGTCACCTCGTTCAAACTGACATGCTATATTCAATTTGGGTCGTCCGCCTTTCAAAGAGACATGTTAGGTTGTAGCCTCGTTCAAAGTGACATATTATATTCAAGTTAGATTGTCACCTCCATTCAAGTGACATGTTATATTCAAATGGGTCGTCCGACTTTCAAAGAGACACGTTGGGTTGTCACCTTGTTCAAAGTGACATGTTATATTTGATGAGTCTACAAATTGGACTCATTTAGGGCTATATTTTGATAGAATTGGTGTCCTCAAATGCATATTTTATCTCAATATCTGATAAAAATCCTTAAGTTTTAGTTATTTGGAGTTTGAGGGAAAACATGAACACTACTTAGAAAAAAGGAACAAAGGCAGCTAAAAGAACGAAGAAAGGAAGATCTGAGAATCGCCGAACCCATTCAACGAGTAGCCAAAAGGTCTTATCCTCGCCTTTTGTTCCAGTGTGCTGAGCCCTGAAAGAAAGGATCAAATCGATTGTGAAAAGGAGCAGTCGACGTGTCGTAGAGCAGTTCCGCAAAACAGTACTATGTCACCCAATGATCATAAACATGACGATGCTGAATGATATAGCAAGACGGTGATGAAACCTACCAAATGGTGGATCGCCAGTTGATTGGCGATCTTGACTAACGACGCTGAATGATCTACTGCAACACAGATTTTTTGAAAACTATAAATACTCGTTGAGAGTTGTAGCTTAATATTAGATTTTTAATATAGAAATTTTTAATATGGAATTTTGAGTTCTAAGTTTGGAGAGGGTTTTGAAGAGCTTGAAGATTCAAAGGGTTTCAACTCCAAGAATTTGGACTTGGGTCTTGTGGATTCTTCACTCTTTTCTTGTTTTGAGACTTAAATCTTCATACCCATTTGAATACAAACTCATATTGGTATAAATTTCTATCTCTTTTACATGTGTAGCTAAAACCTCGATTCTTGGGGTGTGATTTTGTGAATATGGGTTAGATTATCTGTTGGGTCTTGCTTGTTGATGGTTTATTTGTTGTGTAAATGTGATTTCGTTTAGTAGTTGTGGTGGAACTTAATGAAATTGTAGTTGCAAATACGATTTCACCTTTGTGTTTTCGTCTTGCTTGAGAGAGAGGTCGTAAAACTAACACTACTAAATTGATGGCCGGTGGGAGTGGGTCGACATGAGGTTTAACTCGAGAGAGTGAACCCTAGTTCTTCTCCCACACACTTAGCTCGAGAGAGTGAGTGGGCTAAGGCGGAGGCCGTTCTTCATGCGGCAAGTGGGTGTTCGAGAGGAACCCTTTGATTCGGGGTAAGTTTCTCAAAAGAACTTACCCCCACTATAGTCTAGCCTAGTCACAAATACTCAATGGATTTACTATCAAAAGTATGTACCCAATAGTCTAGTCTAACCCATATTCCTATCACATCCCAAGAATCCCGTCTCCTTGATTAGTACTCTTTTTATTTTTGCTGTTTTTGCTTACTTGTCACAAACCCCCATTGATAATTGACGCTTGCGTCACCCCATAGATTTAGCATGTTTATATTCGATTATGTTTTTAACTATGACTAACTAGAACTAAATTTTATATTTCTATTAATTCTCAAGCCTACTCCCTTGGGACTCGACCCCAACTCTTGGTTGGGTTACTTTACTATTACACGATCGTAGACACTTGCATTGGAAGTTGTGTCTTGATTACTCAAATATCAATATTCAAGTTGGGTTGTCACCTCCATTTAAGTGACATGTTATATTCAAATGGGTTGTCACCTCGTTCAAAGTGACATTTTATATTCAAGTTGGGTCGTCCTCCTTTCAAAGAGACATGTTGGGGTTCACCTTATTCAAAGTGACATGCTATATTCAAGTTGGATCATTCACTTTTCAAAGAGACATGTTGGGTTGTCACCTCAATCAAAGTGAAATGTTATATTCAAATTGGGTCGTCCGTCTTTCAAGAGACACGTTGGGTTGTCACCTCGTTCAAAGTGACATGTTATATTCAAGTTGGGTCATCCGCCTTTCAAAGAGACACGTTGGGTTGTCACCACGTTCAAAGTGACATGTTATATTCAATTTGGGTCGTCCGCCTTTCAAAGAGACACGTTTGGTTGTCACCTCGTTCAAAGTGACATGTTATATTCAAGTTGGGTAGTCCACCTGTCAAAGAGACATGTTGAGTTGTCACCTCGTTCAAAGTGACATGTTATATTCAAGTTGGGTCCTCTGCCTTTCAAGAGACAGGTTGGGTCGTTATATCCCTTCAAGTGACACGTTAAGTTCAAGGTGGGTTGTCCGCCTTTCAAGAGACAAGTTAAGTCATCACCTCATTCAAAATGACACGTTATTCAGATCATCCTTCTTTCAAAGAGGTACACTACCTTTATTGTGCAATTTTGAAAGTAACATCGTAGGTATGTGAATGTTGTTTAGTTTACAATCACTCATTGCCTTTTGTTTATTATTTTCAGCCCATTGGCGGATGTAGAGCATTGTTCAAAATCTCTACTGTCGTCTCATATTGTTTTGTTCAAAGTTTATCAAACCAAATTTGGGTTCGTCAACTTTGTGTCATGACCCAAGGCTACCCCTTAGATGTGCCACGGCGTACTTAACCCCGAAGGGGTCTTATACAAGCCTCATAGCATTCTTGAACATAAGAACATAGGAAAAATAGAGAGGAATTAAAACTTTTCATTACAATTGAAATCATTTTTCATTAAAAGCAAGCGAAAGACTTTCTATATTATGTCTCAAACCATCTAATACTTTGAACACAACTTTGGGACAAAGCCCATACAAAGACTCTAAACGTACAAAGAAAGACATAAAGGGAACATAGTGGATTTTGTCCTCGAAACTATGAGGACACACCAAATCTTCATCTCCAAGCTCCTTAGAAACCCAGCCTTTAAGCATAGAACACCAATATCTCCAAACCCTATACTTTGGTAAAAATGGAGAAATATGGGTTAGCACAATTAAGTACTAAATATGGAAGCCATGCGAAAACCATGCTTAAAACGGACATTTTATTTGAAAGTCACGCTTGTATGCTATCTTGAGAAAACTTCATGAACATAAGCATAAGAGACATAATATTCAAACATAACCAACATACAAGTCATTTCACCACATTAGAACATAATCAACATATAAACCATTACCTTCACATTAAGCTTTCACCTCAAGTAACCCTCAAGCTACACCTTGTGCAATGTATGGATAGCATCTCATACCACCATCCACACTAAAGTACCACCTTAAGGTCACCAAAAGTGAACTTACCATTCAACCTTTCCATCTTCACAAAATACTCATACATAAGAGACATAGACCTTTCATAAGGCATATCATCACATAAGGACCATCACCTAAGACAACCCCTAAGTCATACTTGTGCAATGTGCTAGTAGCATCCCATACTACTACTCACACTAAGTAATCCTTTGAAGTCACCATAGGTAAGGCACATTCATATACAATAATTCATGATAAAGAAGTAACTCATAATACAATCCAAGTATGGCATACATCATTTCATTTAAACATATATAAAAGTCAACATTCTTCATTATCTTCATTTGGGACATATTCATCCATTAGCCATTAAGACTTAGAGAACTCACTATGACCCTCTCAAAGCCTACTCATGCAATGTATGGATGACATCCCATACTACCACCCACACTTCATAGAACTTATCAAGAAACCATATTGCACATCTCACATGAGGGGAATAAGCTTTTAACCGACATAGACCATGTAAGCTAGACATTGAATCCGGTGTCATGAAACCCCACATCGTAAAGAGGTGGTCTACATGCCTAAGAAAGACTGGTTCATTAGCTTAGGTGGATCCACTAGCTAGACCTATGTGGACACATAGTTATGGGATATGAAAGATGTTCATTGAAATCCTCCCTAACTTGGGGAGAACCTCTATCTTACCATATCCTCTCGGTGTTTAGCCTACATTACCATAGAGTAGTTTCATTTACATTACATTATTGTACTAGAGAAGGCCACCAACATTAGGCCTAACGACCCAAAGTACATTACACATGAAAGAGCCACCAACATTAGGCCTACCGCTTCATGGTACATTACAAGGATAGCTTATTGACTTTCCTAGAAAGAGCCACTAGCATTAGGTCTACCGTTTCTAGGTTCATCATTTCACACAAGAAAAGGCCACCACCATTAGGTTTACCGCTTCAATGTTATTCATTTTACACAAGGCAGAGCCACCACCATTAGGTCTACCGATCCAAGGTTTAACATCATATTAACATCTAGACTCATCATGAAGGGCCACCACCATTAGGTCTACCAGTTCAAGACATAACCTAGTATGCTTCATCATTCATTCATTCATGAAAAGGCTACTAACATTAGGTCTACCAATTCAAGGTCAACATTACATTCATTAGTCATTTATGAAAGGGCTACCAACATTAGGTCTACCGATTCATGATCATTAAGACATTAAGTCAAGATACATTTATTATACAAGAGAAGGATGCCTAAGCCTACCAATCCAAGATACTTCATTCATGATCACATTCATCAATACAAGAAAATGATGTCTTAGCCTACCAATTCAAGATATCATAATCACCTTTTCATTCTTTACACAAGAATGGGATGCATAAGTCTACCAATTCAAGATATACAATTCATAGAAGAAAACCCTTCACATTCCACCATCATCATTCATCAATGTTAATTGAGAATATGCTTTCAATCACAACACTATTACATTCTAAACAAGATCATCAAACTATCATTGAATTCACATACATATTCTTCACATCAGAATCATACCTTAACCTTCATACCTTGCCTTTCAAGGCCATGGATCACATTCACCCACAAACCTTAGTTCAATACAATTAGGCAAGAGTAATAACATAATTTCAACATTCTATATCCATATACACATAAACAATTCACATACTTCATAATCAATCAAATCCCAATCTCAAATCACAACTTAGGAATTTGGTGGGAAATATGGGTTCTAGGAAGAAATCATCTTAATTCATCTTTAAATCCACAATTCATTCACAATTCAATGCAATAAGCCTTTAGAAATCATTTTGAATTGAATCCATGAATAGATTGAAAAGTAGGGTTTTTGGGTAAACTTGGAGATTTGAAATCACTTTTGAAATTGGCTCCTTGGAGATAATAAGTCAAGGATGAAGACCACCATACCTTTAATGGAAGAATCCCACGAAATGCCCTTGAAAAACATGAAGATTTGACCTTGGAAGCTTGAAGTCTTCACCTCCAATGGAGGTTTCTAGAGAGAGAACTTTTGAGAAGAGAGGTTTCTAACTTTGGGGGTGTTTTGAAATAATTAGTTGAAAAATAGAGTTTAATACTTTTAATACTCTTAAAATACATTAATTAACCTAAAGTAACCGTCCATGACCCAAACTAACCAAGGGGGGCTTTGCCAAACCACCCTTGCCACCTATCATAGGTAAAAACATTTACGAATAAAAACATGACTCAAGTTTGGGGTGACACAAGTTTCAAATAACAGGGGGGTTTTGATTGTAATTATCAACTACAACAACAAATAACACGAATAAAACAAGTATAGAGACGGGTTCTTGGGATGTGATTGGATTATGGGTTAAGGTAGACAAATAGGTGATTGCAATTTATAGTGAATAGTTGTAAATCAGTGAATAAGCTAGACTTTAGTGGGGATACTTTTTCTCTAACAATTTACCTCGAATCAAATTGGTTTCTCTCGAACACCAATAAGCAGTAATTAAGAACAGCCTACACTTTAGTCCATTCACTCTCTCGAGCTGAATGTGTGAAACAGGATTTTGGATTCACTCTCTCGAGTTGAACCCACGACAACCCAATACCCACAGACCAGCAAATCAGTTATCTTGGTTTTAAAACCTCTCTCTCGAGCAAGCCAAAAATACGAAGGTAGAGTTGCATTTGCAACTACAACCCTTTAGATTAAGCCACAATTACTGAATAAAATCACTTTTAAACAATATTTACACTATCAATTAACAATACCCAACAGCTAAATCAACCCATAATCACATAATCACATCATAAAAAGATAGAAATTGTAACCAAATTGTGTTTCCATCAACTGGGTAAGATTAATTTCGTCTTTACAAAGGTCATGGTTGAAGAATCTCAAAGACCCACTTCCAATTTCTCAAAAATGGAAATCTTCAAAGCTAAGGAAATATTGTTTCAATACTTTCATTTCTAAGCTCTCTACTTCAAAACTGATAATTATGATTCTATAATAAAAACTAGATACCAAACTAAGAATTTAAAAATGTATTTATAGTCGCCAAAAATGAGTTGCGAAGGACCATTCGGCGCAATAAGTCGGGATTGCCGATCCACTCAGTGATCCTGCCTTTGGTCAATTCTATCGCCTTTTTTGCTTTGGCTTTCAGCATCTTCAAGTTCTGTAACTTTGGGTGATCTAGCACTGCATTGCGGAACCGTTCGGCGACTCACCGACTTCTCCTTTCTATCACCGACTTGATTTTCTCATTCAGGGCTTGGCACATTGGAACTTTAGCCGAGACCATGGCCATTCAGCGTCTCGCCCAATGGGTTAGGCGATCACCAGGCCTTCTTTTCTTTGTTCTTTCAGCTGCCTTGTTCCTTTTTGCTCATTAGTGTCTATGCTTTGTTCCTCAATCCAAATACCTAAAAATCAAGGATTTACATCAGTTATTGGCACAAAATATGTATTTGAGGACACTAAATCTATTAAAATAAAGCCCTAAAAGAGTCCAAATCATGGACTCATCAACTGCGCCACTACTTTCAAGAATGTAGATGTTTAAGATCAACTAGGTCTTTAAGGGTTGTAATGTAGGCTAGGGGACGTGTAGGTACTATTTTAGGCTATGAACAGTGACTACATTCCCAAGCGCTTTAATACAAGAGAATCTTCATTTGTCAACCTTCTTTTAACAACCTTCTTCTTGTTTGCCCCTTTCCTTTTAGCTTCTCGGCCCTTTGTTGTAGGTTATTCAAAATTCATTCATTTTTATATTTTATTTTTTTCGATCCCTAACAACAAGCCATAACTCTTTCTTTTAAGTATTAGTGAATCTTGCTCAGGGGCTTCACACTTGATCTTTCTTTTCCTGCACTATTGTCCGCTAAAAGCGCTTAGGAGCTTTTGGATCAAATTTAAAGGCCATAGAAGGAACGGGAATAAGCTTCATGTTAGGCTACCAAAGAACAAGTCAAAGGCTCGAAGGGGTTAATTATGGATATATATCATAGTGGGTACAAGAAAAAAAACTAGGCTATCAAAGAAATGCCTATATCACTTCCTCAACTCCTTATCGTATCTTTCGTTTTACAGACACACCGGGCAAGTTCTAGACATCAATTAGCAGCATGGAATGCACAAACCTTACACACATGGCACATATTCAATTCAAAACTGATTACTATGGACTCTTTCCCAAACAATTGCATGAATTATTTTAAGCATACGTCATTTTTGAGTCACATAAAAGAGCCTAGATGTCTCAGCCTTGGCAAGATGCCAACCCTTCAGATCCAATGAAGAAAATTGCCCTTAAGACGGTCATCATCCAACTATCATAGGGCAATGCAACTCAACTACGACACTCAATCCTAGAAAGACAAAATCCTTTTTTTGTACGATTCAATGGGACTATCCTTGGCCAAAGAACCGAAAACAACTTCCAAGGAACCCAAAACAAAATAAACAACCAAAATAGCAAAACAATTCTATTTACACAGATATGTCACCCCATCCCACACTTAAAAATGTAGCACTGTCCCCAATGTGACACATATATCAAAATGAAATTAAAGTACGGCGGGTACTTGCCTGATTACTCGTCTATGCCATCATCACCTTCGGTTCCTTCATGAGCCAAAGGTTCAACCTCCTCCTCATTAGAATCAGATTCACTGTCCGACATGGTTCTTCATTTGTCCTCATCAGTTGGGACATCATCCCATATAGGCTCCAGAAATATCGGACCTAGTCCTAGCAGTGCTTGGGCGTGCTCATTGAGGGGGTACCTACTTTCGATTTTGCTCAACTGCTCCAGAGTGGAAGCCCGTCACCCATTTTTGTGGCGCAACATTTAAGCTCATACGTGTGAGCCGTATTCATATCATCCCTTTTGTTGCGCCCCGCTATTCTAAGAGCAGGCCCATGAACATTTTTAGACCCCTTTATTTTCGTGACATCTAGTGGTGTGGTGAACAAGGGAGCTATGTAATCCACACATTCCTCTGGCACTCCTGCCCTCCTGCACAAACTAGTGATTAATCCCCCAAAAGCATATCTTCGACCTTTATGCACTCTAGCCTTCCGCATGGCCGACTTCAACACCGCTCCCACATTGATGGGCATATCCTTCATTGGAGCATAGACTAAGTAAACTCGGTCTAGGGTCACCTTAGTGAAATGCAAGCCCGAGATCAAGCAGTTCATGACGATTTTAAGCCAAACCATAACTTCCCGATTCATGTGGGCATATGGGTAGGTTTGATGGTAGCCTCGGTGCCCGTGCCTAATCCACTTAGCGGTGGATTGTACCCCACATAGAGTGTGTCTAATCTGTTGATAGCGAGGGTTGATGTTTAACCCAATCTGAACATCAGAAAGGGCTTATGTAGTGCCCAATAATTTATTTATGGCCAAGCGTGTGAGTGGAACCTCAACGCCACGCACTGTCACGAAATGAGACCGAGCATTGGGTTTCCAATTTGCATAGAATTTCCAAACCACACTCACATTGCATTCCATAGGATCTTGGAAGATGAATACCATATTAAATTTTTGTAGGTGGCGCATGATTCGAGTGAAATCCCTCTCCAATTGCACATCATCAATCACCACATCCGAACAATATTTGGCTTCGGTGTGTGTTTTTGTACCACTTTTTGCCCTCAGGTGTGACTACCTTGATACCGTAGCCAAGGTATTATGTCCTCCGGCTACTAGATGAAACCGCTTTGCATAGTCTTTGAGTTCCAGACATAATATCCTGAAATTAAGACAGTGCTAATTTCACTTAATAAGAACAATATGCAAGACCTATCCCACACTAATTTTAAACATAATACTACAAACAACAAGGTACTCAGACTTCCATTGTCATTATAAGCATTTTATTCGCAAACCCATCACAGTTTAAGCACACAGTCCCCATTCTTAATTTGATTCTACTCAAGACTTCGAACCAACAATGGTGATTTTACTCCATCTTTCCCCTCACAACATGTTTGCTACTCAAGACTTCACATAACCTCCATTTTTAACCCAATAACTTAATTTACCCCCATTTATTAGTCCACCCACAATCATTCAGAAAAGTTTATGGTCATGGGTACCCTAACATAGGTTGAAGAATTTAAGATCTTCCCCCATTATCATTGTTTTCACAAGGTATCATCAATTTCAAAATTTTCACCCATCAACAACATTAATATGAGCACTAACCTCAATAATTCATCCAAAGGAAGGAATAAGAGAAGTAAGAAACATACCTTGAGTGCTTAGGACGATGAAACTTGAAGAACTTGATGAGGATATTTCAACTTCTCGACAGGAATTTAATGTGAAAGAAGGAGTTAGGGTTAAAGAGGGAGAGTAATATTTTCAATTTCTTGAAAGAATAAGGGTTATGGTGCATTTTGGGAGTTAAAAGGGGATGGGGGTCGGGTTTTAATGGGGAAATCGGGTAAAACCTAACTTTTTAATGAAAAAACCCAAAAATTTCTTACCAGGTCCGCGAGCAGGGCAGTCACGGACTACCCTTGGGATTTTTTTTTCTTCTTCGCCTTGGGCGAGCTTCGCTTGGCATAACCAACTCCGCGACACGCCCAGGTCATAGACTCCACTGTTACTCGATGTACCATTGTCTCATCATGTAGGCCCAAGTCCACGATCGAAGATGTCGGGACAACACTTGTGGCTTTCTTCTCCCCCACCTTGGGGAACCTCACTTGGCAGTATCAAGTCCGCGACATGCCCATGTCGAGGACTCCACTATTTCTCGCTCAAAAAAAATTGTTAATACACCCTACAAATACAAAAATACACTAAACCACCCTGAAACTAAAAAAAGAAAAAAAACCATTCTACAAAAATCAAATGCAATAAAATCTCGGTAGTGTACAAAGTTATGGGTTACCTCTCGAGTAGCGCCTGATTTAACGTTGCAGCACGACTCAACTTCCCTATCATTCATTGCTCAACTCAAGCACATCTTCCTCATGATCTACCTCTTGCCTGAAATAGTGCTTCACCCTTTTTCCATTTACTATAAACGTGGACTGTTTACCTTTATTCCATAATTCTACATCTCCATGGTTGGTCATGCATACCACCTCGAACGATCCACTCCACTTTGACTTCAGCTTACCTGGAAACAACTTCAACCTAGAATTAAACAACAATACCTTTTGTCGAGGCTAAAAAATTTGTGATATGATATGCTTATTGATGTTTGTGTAATCAAGGACACAACTTCCAATGCAAGTGTCTACGATTGTGCAATAGTATAATAACCCAACCAAGGGTTGGGATCGTCCCAAGAGAGTGGTTTTGAGAATTTATAGAAAAATAAAATTTTGTTCTAACTAGTCGTAGCTAAAGACATTAACGAGTAAAAACGTTTTAAATTAAAGACGGGGACACAAAAGTGTCAATTAACAATAGGGGGATTTTTGTCACAAGTAAGTAAAAACAGCAAAATAAACAAGGGTTTCTAAATAATAAGAGGGAATCCTTGGGATGTGACGGGAATACGGATTAAGCTAAATTATTGGGTACATGTTTATGATAGCAAATTTATAGAGTAATACTGACTATGCTAAGATATATGTAGGAATAAGTGATAGGGAGAAGTCCCTATTAGCTTATTATACGTTGTCATGTACGTCCATAGTGCATCATCTAGCTTCATCGCCAAATCCTTCCTTTGAGCATTCACTGTTTTCTATAGAATTTTCTTCACCTCACGATTTGACACTTCCACCTGCCCGCTGGTTTATGGGTGATAAGTTGTAGCCACCTTGTGATGGACCCCATACTTAGTCAAGATATTCTTCACCAATTGATTGATGAAATGCTTCTCTCCATCACTAATTATTTCTCTTTGAGTCCTAAACTGAGTGAAGATATGCTTATTCAAAAACATCAGCACCACTTTGTCATCGTTTGTAGGTAGAGCCACTGCCTGAACTCACTTTGACATGTTATCTACAGCCACAAGGATATATTGATTACCATTGGATGGTGGGAATGGTCCCATGAAATAAATTCCCCAAACATCAAATATTTCGACCTCGAAGATGTTGTACAATGGCATCTCATGTCTTTTGTAAACAGTTCCCATCCTTTGGCATTGAACACATCTTTTCACATAACCTGCAACATCTTTGAACAAAGTCGGCTAGAAAAAACATGATTGGAGCACTTTATGGGCAATGCGCTCACCTCCATGATGACCACCATATGCAGACGTGTGGCAGTTATCCATCACTTGTTTCATCCCAGACTCAGGTACACACCGCCTTATCATTTTGTTGAGTCCTCGCTTGAACAGATAAGGATCATCTCATATGTAGAAACGAGCATCATAAGTCAGCCTCTTCTTTTGATAGGTAGTTGTACTAAGTGGAAACACTCTTCTTACTAGGTAGTTGACAATATCTACATACCACGGTAATTCAGCTACCTCTAAAGCCAATAATTTTTCATCAAGGAACTCTTTCTGAATCTGAATTTCCTACCCAACATAAGATGAACTCTCCAACATGGACACGTGATCTGCAATCTGATTTTCAGAACCTTTTCGGTCCTTGATCTCTATGTCGAATTCTTGCAGCAACAGAATCCATCTAATCAGTCGCGGCTTTGTATCCTTCTTATTGAAAATGTGCATGATAGCTTTATGGTCAGTATAAACAACAAATTTAGTCCTTACCAGGTAAGAGCTTAACTTGTCGAAGGCATAGACCAAGTCTAGCATTTCTTATTCGGTCACTGTATAGTTGGCTTAAGCTGCATCCAAAGTTTTGCTCGCATAGTAGATAAAGTGAAACACTTTCTTCTTCCTTTGCCCTAATACTGCCCCTACAACCACAGCTTGCATCACACATCAGCTCAAAAGAAAGCTCCCAATTCGAGGAAGTCAAGATTTGAGCCTCTATCAAATTCTTCTTCAAAGCCTCAAAAGCTCGAATGCACTGCTCATCAAAGACGAATTTCACCTCATTCTCTAGTAGACTGCACATAGGTCTTGAAGTCTTAGAGAAATCCTTAATGAATCTTCTGTAGAACCCAGCATGACCCATGAAGCTTCTTACCCCTTTAACAGAGACTGGGGTAACTTTTCAATTACTTCCACTTTTGCACGATCAACTTCCATTCCTTGCTTTGACACCTTACGGCCCAATACAATCCCCCCTTCACTAGAAATGACATTTTTCCTAGTTCAAGATGAGATTGGTTTCCTCACATATGGCAAGCACCTTGTCCAAATTTCCCAGATACATGTCAAAAGACTCCCCAAAGACTAAGAAGTCATCCATGAATATTTCCACAAACTCTTCGACCATATCATGAAATTGCCATCATACATATTTGGAATGTGGTTGGGGCATGTCACAGCCAAAACGACATTCGCTTGAAGGCATACGTCCTATACAGACAAGTGAATGTAGTTTTCTCCTGGACTTTTGGTGCAATCACAATTTGATTATATCCTGAATAGCCATCCAGAAAATAATAATATTCTTTCCCAGCTAACTAGTCCAGCATTTGATCAATGAAAGGAACTGGGTAGTGGTCCTTTCTAGTGGCCTCATTCAGTTTCCTATAATCCATGCATATGCGCCACCCTGTCACTGTCCTGGTTGGAATCAGCTCATTTTTTCATTTATGATTACTGTCATGCCTCCTTTCTTGGGAACACACTAAACTGGGCTGATCCACTTGCTATCAGAGATGGGGGTATACAATTCTTGCATCTAGCCATTTAATAACCTCCTTGTGCACCGCATCATTCATCACTAAATTTAATTTGTGCTGAGGTTCTGCACTTGACTTGTGGCCCTCCTCCATGAATATCTTGTGCATGCACAAGGCTGGGCTAATGCCATGTATGTCAGCCATAAGCCAACCTATTGCTTTTTTTCTCCTCTTCAATACTTTCGAAGAGGCTTCAACCTGTATTTCAGACAAAGCAGGAGAAAGAATTAAGGGTAACATTTCATTATCACCTAAGAACGCATACCTGAGGTGAGAGACAAGAGCTTTCAACTCCAACTTCGGTTCTTCCTTAATTGTTGGCTTGGCAGGGGGTCCCAAGACTCTATTTAATGGTTTGATATACTTCCGAAGCATACTCACATTTGGGACATTTAGAATATTAGCCAGCTCCTGGACTTCAACATCCTCATCTATATGCTGCCCAATCAATACTCACTCTAAAGGGTCTTGGGCTTCAACATGCCTGGCTGTTGTTTCTTAATGAATGATTGTGATTGTTGACAACTCCTCACAGAATGCAGGAAACTTCATTGCCTTGTACTCATCAAAGACCTCTACTTTTTCATGAGTCCTCATTTTCAACCTACCATCTGCCACATCAATCAATGCATCTCCGGTAGCTAGGAAGGGGCGTCCCAAAATAAATGGGACCTCTGGGTAAGGCTCAATACCCAGGATGACAAAGTCTACGAGGAAAATGAGAGTTACCACTTGGACTAAGACATCCTAAATAACACTGTCCGACCTTGCTACCAAACGGTCAACCAATTGCAACATTATGGTAGTAGGCTTGGGTCTTTTTATCCCCAACTTAAGAAACATGGATGTAGGCATAAAGTTGAGACTTGCACCCAAATCACACAACCCTCTTGCATCAATACACTTACCAATTTTTATTTGAATACTGAAACTCCCTGGAACTTTCAACTTAGTTGGGAGCTTGTTCTGAATTCTAGAATTGCACTCCTCTGTGAGTGTCACTATTGTATACTCCGCCAACCTACTCTTGTTAGCCACAATATCTTTCACATATTTGGCATACTTAGGAATGCCCTGCAAAAGATCAATTAAAGGCAAGTTAACATGTACCTATTTAAGGAGTTCGATAAACTTACCAAAATATTCCTCCTCCTTCTACTTTTTGAATTTTTCTGGAAATGGAGGAGGTGGTTTTGCTCTTGGCTCATCATAGTTCCTTGGTTCACTTGGTCCAGAGTCATCTACCATCTTCCCTTTTTCTTCAGCAATTTTTTGTTTTGAGGTTAACTCCTCCAGTGGATGACCACTATGGGTACTCACAACGTTTACCTATTTTGGGTTTGGATAAGTGTTTCCAGGAAAACCCCTTGTGGCCGCGAGTTTTGGGCACTGACAAACTGACAAAACTGCTTCTCCAAATTCTGAGTAGCTAGTTGGTTGTTTTGGACATCTGCTGCTAACATATCTTGGTCAGCCACAATCTGTTTTAATATTTCCTCCACACTCATATCACCCTGCTCAGCAGCCTGCTGGTTCCCTGGCCTTGCTGATTGTAGTGTTGTCCATCACCTTGCAGCTTGTAATGATTTTGTCCTTGGTGTTGATTCTAATTACCATCCCATGAAAAGTTGGGGTGGTTCCTCCAAATTGGATTGTAGGTGTTACCATAATTGTGATGCATTCCTCCTTGCTGTGCATTACCTACAAAATTCACATATTACAGGTTTGCTCCACATACCTCAACAGTGTGATCTCCAGCTCCATATACCTCACACTATGTTGGTGGTTGTTGTACCATATTAACCTGAGCTTGCTGTTGTCCTACTGACAAGTTGCTGAAGTGCGTGGTCATCATATTTTGCATTGTAGCAACTTGTGCAGTTAAAGTTGTCACTGCATCCACTTCCAACACTCCATCAGTCTTTTGCACTACCGGTTTAACTCCTCCTCCATTCCACTCGGGATTACCTTGTGAAATTTTGTTCAATAATGTAAACAACTCAGCATATGTCTTCTCCAAAGCCTGTCCACCTGCAGCAGAATCAAGTAAAATCTTAGTGTTTGGTTCTAACTCTTTAATGAAGGTGTGGGCCATCACCTCGTTAGCTTGATGATGGTGTGGACAACTTAGCAACATAGATTTAAACCTGTCCCAAGCCTGGTACAAGTTTTCTCCTCTTTTCGATCGAAAGCATAATATATCGCTTCTCAGCTTAGCTATTTTCTCGGATGGAAAGAACCTTATCAAGAACTTCCATGCAAGATCATCCCATGATGTTATGGAGTTTGCGGGCTCAAGGTTCAACCATATTTTTGCTTCCCCTAGCAGAGAAAATGGAAATAGGGTGTGCCTCACATAATCAAAGTTTACTCCAGCTGGAATGTACGTGCCACTGATCTCGAGGAAATTTTGGATATGCACTTGCGGATCCTCATGTGATAGATCAAAGAACTGTCCGTTCGAGTACAATAGTTGCACCATATTCTGCTTCAGTTTGAATCTCCCACCAGCTGCAGGTTTCTGGATACAAAAAGTAACACTGGTGGTGCATAGGATTGGCACGTCTCTCACTTTCATCTCTGCCATTGCTGCAGGTGTGTCTTGTTCAACCCTTTCTTCTGGGTTACTGTTTCACTAGCAACTAGAGGAACATGGTACGTGAGTCGTCTTTGCCTTTTCTGGTAACGAACAAATCTTTTCGGTTCAGTGAGAGGCTCTACCAAATCCTGGTCGTTTTCCAGTTTTAAGATTCATCACAACCTATAGAATGAATAGCCAAGACCAAGTTGTCAACACTTGCACAAATAATTTAGAAACTCAAAAATTAAATATTTGCCGATATTAAAGTCCCCGGCAGTGGTGCCAAAATCATGCTGCACCCAAATGCACAATAAGTGTATGTGGTCATTCAAGTAATATGATATTTAGGTAATCAAGACACAACTTCCCATGCAAGTGTCTACGATTGTACAATAGTAAAGTAACTCAACCAAGGGTTGGGGTCGAGTTCCAAGGGAGCGGTTTCTGAAAATTAGTGATTAAGCGCGAAAGTGCTAAAGCTAATCGTAGCTAAAGACTTTATCGAATGAAGACATGACAAATTAAAGGGTTTGACACGAATGTCAGTTATCAATGGGGGGTTTGTAAACAAATAAAGAGAAAAATCAATGAAAATAACAAGAGATACGATTATGGAGAGGGGATTCTTGGGATGTGATAGGAATACGGGTTATACTAGACTATTGGGTACATGCTTTTGCTAGTAAATCCATTGAGTATTTGTGACTAGGCTAGACTATAGTGGGGGTAAATTCTCTCTCGAGCAACTTACCCCGAATCAAATGGGTTCCTCTCGGACACCCACTTGCCACATAAAGAACAACCTCCGCCTTAGCCCACTCACTCTCTCAAGCTGAGTGTGTGGGAGAAGGACTAGGGTTCACTCTCTCGAGCTGAATCTCATGTCGACCCACTCCCACCAGCCATCAATTTAGTAGTCTTAGTTTTACGACCTCTCTCTCGAGCAAGCCTAAAGCTCAAAAGTGAAGAATCCACAAGACCCAAGTCCAAAATCTTGGAGTTGAAACCCTATGAATCTTCAAGTTCTTCAAAACCCTATCCAAGCTTAGAGAGAATATTCTAACTCTAATATTAAAACTTAATAATACAACTTGATGATAACGATTTCTACTCTGATACTAAGGTACAAAACTTCAACTAGTATTTATAGTTTTCAGGAAATGTGCTGCGAAGCATCACTCGGCGAAGTTAGTTGGGATCGCCGATCAACTCGGGAATCCGCCTTTTGGTTTAGTTCATCGTCGTCTTGCGTTAGCCTTCAGCATCATCGTGTTTTGGATCATTGGGCGACATAGTACAGCTTTGCAGAACTGCTCGACGATAGGTAAACTACTCCTTTTCACCGCCAATTTGATCTGTTCTTTGAGGGCTCAGCACACTAGAACAAAAGGCGAGGATAAGACCTTTTGGCGACTCGGCGAATGGGTTTGGCGATTCTCAGATCTTTATTTCTTCGTTCTTTTAGCTGCTTTTGTTCCTTTTTTGCTAAGTAGTGTCCATGCTTTCCCTCAAAATCCAAATACCTGAAACTTAAGGGTTTTCATTAGATATTGAGATAAAATATGGATTTGAGGACACTAATTCTATCAAAATATAACCCAAATGAGTCCAATTTGTGGACTCATCAACACCCCCAACTTAAACTTTTGCTTGTCCTCAAGCAAACTCAAGTTCAGCCGTTCAAAAAGGGTATCTCGAGCAGTGCTAGACAAGACTCAATCATGAATGCACAAAACAAGACTCAATTTACTTATGCAAAGATCAAATGTGCACTCAAAGATTCAAGTTGTGACTCACCAATATCAAAGAATCTCATGCTCACAATACTTGCTTCAAATGCAAGTTCAAGCTCAACCAAAGTGTTCAAATGCGCTCACACAAGGAATGCTTCCATATTCACACAATGGTTCACAGTTTAAAGCTTCAGAATCAGATGCAATGCTCACACTCACAAAGAAGAACCAATGCGTAATTTCACCCATAGGTTTTTCTGTATTTTCCAATCAACATTTGTTTTAGCTCACTCAAGATCAAAAAGGTCTTTTCAAGGCTTGTAATAGGGCTGAGTGCAAAGATATGGTCATTTAGGCTTAGTAACTTTCATCCTCATGAAATGTGGTACTCACAACACTTTCTTTCCTCTCCTTTCATCATTTTCTTTAGTACTCATAAGTCATTTTATTATTCACTTTCCATGAATTGTTTGGAAACCCCATTTCTTTTTCATTCTTTTTCTTTTTATTTCTCTTTTCTCTCTTTTTTTTTATATGGAAGGGTTCCATTTTTCTCAACACCATGGGTTAAAGGAGTCTTTCCTTGCACTTCTTGACTTTTCCTTTTCTTTTCACCACATCCCCAACTTAGGCTTTTGGCCTAAGTTGGCTATTGAATTAACCACAAATCAAGAGGATTATAGGTAGTGGATTAAGAGAGGTCTAGTTTTCATCAAGTTTCTTCCAAAGAAAGGTAAGACTCAAGGGGTGTTCAAAAGTGGTTCACACACTCACAAGATAGGTCACAAAAGAGGTATATGTCAAATTAGCTCACACTCTTAGAAGTTGCCTAAGATCATATCAAGTGATAGCATCACTTAGTTGACCGGACCAACGGGGCAAATTCTAGGATCCATCATGCATAGTTCACAGATAAGCTCATCACACTAGGCATTGACACTATAAGTCAAACAAGACTCCACACTTTTGCAAGTATGCAATGATCATCACAAGAGACTCACTTAGATACTAGGCTAGTCATAATGAGATGCAAAGAGTTCACATATTGTTTATGCACCTTCATTTGGCCTCATCGTAGCCGCGCATTCATGTTCGTTCAATTGAGAGCACTATTTAATTTATAGTATTGATCAAAACCGAGACTTAAATTTTGCAAAAGAACAGCCACATTCAACACATGAGAGGTGGCAAAAAATTTTGGACAGGTCCAAATTATTTTGCAATTTAAAATAAAATGAGCCACAAGCTCAAACATTCACGCAAAGTAGTGTAATAACACAATAATAGCTCATAACCCAAAATATATAATCAAAATAAATATGCACAAAGGTGGGTCTCAACCCACCACAAACAAAATTCATTTGTCCTCAAATGGGAATAAAAGTATCCAAAAGTAAAAGTAAGTAAGACAGAGAGGGAGGTAAAGGAAAGTCCTGTCTATGCAGTCTCTCCATCTATCGAGGCCTCAGTGCTCGGTGTAGTAGTATGGACTTGGGCATCAGTTCCCGGAGTCACCTCAGAGGGAATAGCAGTGCCAGATCCACTAGGGGGTGATGTGGACCTCTCAGTTGGCGATGTCTGGATCACCGGCAGCACAATCGTCCCCACAAGATCTGACAAATCTCTAAATATTCTCTGCTCTCGGCTCTCCATCATCTCCTCTTCATGTACTGCTATCAGCTCCTCGTCGGTCTGTGCATCCGAATCCTCATATGTTGTGCCACCCTTCTGTACATCTCTGGTGGTAGCCGGAGGAATCCCGGAGGTCTCAGAAGCATCCTCGTCGTCTGCACCCTGCATCAATGAGGTGAAGTCGGTAGACTTTAAATAGTCTACGTCCTTCCTCAAATCTGCGCTTTCAAAGCTGAAACCTCTGATGTCTCCCCCTGTCTGCTCTCACAAGCAGTGACTCTAGTAGCCAGATCATCAACAGAGGCCCTAAGGAGGGTCAGTGCAGCCAAGATAGCACTATTGATCATCCCTGGAATGGATCTCTCCAATCGAGTCGCTCTCATATCCGCTGAATAGGACAGCTGTCCTATCTTCAAGATCATGGTCTGAGTAATACTAGCAGGTTGGGAGGAGGAAGAAGCACCTGGGACCTGTGAAAAAGAGGAAGGAGCAGATGTACCTGAAGGCTCAAAGGTCGGAGTAGGCGAAGGTCCCTCTGCTGGTAACAAGTCAACATCAACTTCCGGGGAAATATCTGTCGGATCTGCTCTCCTGCTGTCAACCTCCTCTCGTGTGAACTCGGCCTCAATACGCCGGATGTCAGTGGAGGAAGACGGGGTGACCTCAATATCCCTTGTAGTGTCCTGAGGTACTCCATCACGCTGGCACAACTCCGTGATCAAGACTGGGAATAGCAGAGAAGTCAGTTTCTGCTTGGCCCTCATGGCCATCTCTTGTGAAATCAGCAGCCCTAGATCAATGCGCCTCCTGGACATGATAGAACCAAGGCAAGCTGCCCTAGAATGGCGCAAAATGGACTTATTCTGGGATGGCATGATGGTGTTGCTGATGAAACCAAACCAGAACCTGGCAGCGATGTTCAAGTCCTTCTTCTCAATAGGTGCCCCTGCATCCATCCACCTCGGGGTGGTGTCAGAAATCAGAGGAGCCAGCCAACCCTTCAGGTCATCTAGGGATTGAACAATAGGTAACCCTTCGTAAGGAAGTGCAGAGTGCAACGGTCTACCCAATACAGTGTTAATATACTAACTGTGGCACTCAACTTCCTTGCCTCTGACCATGATCGACTTTACCGGTCTAAACTCTCTTGCCTTCTTCTTGTTCTTGGGCACCAACTCCCCATAAGCTGTGCAAAATTCCCTAACCCAAGAAGGAATGTAAGGGCTTCGGGGCCTTGTGAACTGCTCAAAGTCATGGTATCGGAGGGTGTCACTCATATCGGGATGATTGCTTTCCAGGCCCTCCGTAGATAATAGCTTCTCCTCTAAGATGGTCCGTACCCCCTCACTTTTCAGTTTGTTCAGTAATCTAGGAGGAGGAACTATAGGGAGTGCAGGGGCCACTAGAGGTGTCTGCGTTGGCACGGAGTCTGTTGTCGGATGAGTGGCAGCTGAGGGAATGTTGGTGGATGTGGACTGAGATCTGGCTCGGAGTTCATTCTTTCGGTTTATCAGAGGCTGCTCATCTTCTAGTTCAGAAAAATTAGCCTGGGTTTAAGTAGCTACTCTTTTTCTAGATATATGCTTCTTCATTTTGCCTTTATCTCCTGGTGGGAGTTCTTTTCCTCTCCTCTTTGGAGGATTTGACCCCCCCTCGTTTATGGTGATGCCCTGTGCTTTCTTCTGAGGTTGCGTGGTTAGATTTTAGCGTACCATATCTGTAAGAGATCGGGACAAATTAGGAGAAAATTCAAACATAAACGCAGAAAATCTATTGCAGATAGGCTCGCCGATCCATTCGGCGAGTCGCCGAACCCCTTTGGCAAGCTAAGTCGGGCTCACCGAAGGGGTTGGCTTAAAGATTATAGCAAGTCGGCGATGGGAAGGCCCTTTCGGCGTATTGTCAACTACTGTCGGCGATCATGGGTTAGTCCGCCGAAAGTTATAGTGTAACGAGGTTCAGAGGAGCATACAAAATGCGATCAAGAGTACTTTCGGCGAGTCGCCGAGTGCTTTCGGCAACCAAAGGCTTCTCGCCGAAAGTTATAGACTCAAACAACACATAAAGCATGAATTTTAAAGTGAGATGGGATCATTAGGTGAACTGCCGGGTGGTTCGGTGAGCTTGACCCAGCTCGCTTAACGGCTCAACGTGCCCATTTTCAATCCACCTTCTCAAATTCAACCCCGCAATCCCTGATAACAAAATCAAAGCATGCACTAATGAAATTCAAACGAGACCCATACTACCCATCACCCCGGGATACTCAGATTTTTCCCTGTTTTGCAAAATTTAGCCATTTGACGATATTTGCTTTTATAAGTGTTGTCACTCGCTTTATCATTGAGCAATTTTCGTCATTTAGCACAACCATGAATTACTCAGACTTCACCCAATCAATCTAAATGACACGCAAGCACAAATCAATGCAAATTCATTCATTTAAAAGCACAAAAATTATGGGCATTTTACAATCAAAATAATAAGGGCAAGATTTGCAAGTTGAAATAGGCATTTACATATTCTAATTCTATCAAAGAGGCCCAGCACACAACAATATGATACAATTATTGCAAATGAGTACAAAATTTTTGAATGTAAACTCGAGATTCGGAAACCAACCTTAAATGCCGATTAAAATGCAATTGAAAAGCTAGGCTGCAAAGAAATCCTAGCTCTGAGCACCAATCAACAACTAAATACTAATGGAATATAAAAATATTGAAAATACTACCTTGGTGTGAGTTTGTGAAGTTTAAAAGCGAGGGAAAGTGAAGAAGTTCAAATTCTGCGACCTTTGGCCATTATAAACCGTCCAGTTCGCGTCTATTCGGCCACGTTAGTCGCACTCGCCGATCCACTCGGCGACACGCCGAGTGGTCACTTAGCTCACCGAGTTTTCCAGGACCTTCAGTCAAAGTGAGGTCCAAACGGTGATCTTCATCGGGCACGCCGACCTCTTCGGTGATTCGCCAACTGACCATTTTACTCGCCAATATGCATTTTCCAAACACTTTCAGCATTTAAACCTGCACCACTAACACACCATTATTTATAAAAGCAAACTAAAGCATTTAAAACCTTGGGTTGCCTCCCAAGAAGTGTCTTAGTTAACGTCGTGGCATGACGCGGGTTAACACCTAAACTTCACTTTTGGGGTTAGCCAAAACATCACTTGGAAACCCCCTGCTTTGTGCTGGATGGAGATGAGGCATCACATGACCCGTAAGGTTCTCGAGCAGCTGAATGGATCTGGAATGAGAACCAATCATTTGTTTCATCAATTTGATGTTCTCCTTCACTTTTTCTAGCTATCATGCTCACTTACCTTGTTGAGAATGATTGAGAGCATTCCCTCAACACGTTTGCCCTCATTGTCCTTGGGCTTTCTTCACTCATGACGGGGAACGTATATGTCCTTCCTTTTGCATTGGACTTCAATCTCCACTATCTTTTTGGCCAACTCATCCATCTGAGTCATCAGTGCGGCCAGCATGAAGTCCTTATCTACTTCTTGGTTTGCTTCAACTATTGATCAAGCAGGTGGGCTGCTATCGCATAGGGCTGATGTGTAATACCGCCCGAAATGAGTCGATCAGCCAATGCTTTATTTTTGGGACCAAGACTTCTGTAAAAGCAGTCCAGGAGGACTATATTGGGAATTTCATGAGTGGGGCATCGAATCAGAAGCGATTTAAACCTTGCCCATGCCTCATGAATCCGTTCACCTTCCAATTGTTTAAAATTTAGAATATGATCCCTAAACATCATTACTTCTAATGGAGAAAACTCCATTTGCTCACGAGTACTGCTTGACATACTCACCTTCTCTGTTTCAAAGCTCAAAAATGAAAAATACAAAACTAAAATTAGGTAAGTAAAACTACAACTAAGAAGAACAAAAATTCTACTAATCTAAGAATTCTCAAATAACACCACTCCCTGGCAGCGGCGCCATTATGATGTTTGCGTAATCAAGACACAACTTCCAATGCAAGTGTCTACGATCATACAATAGTAAAGTAACCCAATCAAGGGTTGGGGTCGAGTCCCAAGGGAGCGGTTTCTGAAAATTAGTGATTAAGCGCAAAAGTGCTAAAACTAACCGTAGATAAAGACATGACAAATTAAAGGGTTTGACACGAATGTCAGGTATCAATGGGAGGTTTGTAAACAAGTAAAGAGCAAAATCAGCAAAAATAATGAGAGATACAATTATGGAGACGGTATTCTTAGGATGTGATAGGAAAACGGGTTAGACTAGACTATTGGTTACATGCTTTTGCTAGTAAATCCGTTGAGTATTTGTGACTAGGCTAGACTATAGTGGGGTAAATTCTCTCTCGAGCAACTTACCCCGAATCAAATGAATTTCTTTCAGACACCCACTTGCCGCATGAAGAACAGCCTCCGCCTTAGACCACTCACTCTCTCGAGCTGAGTGTGTGGGAGAAGGACTAGGGTTCACTCTCTCGAGCTGAACCTCATGTCGACCCACTCCCACCAGCCATCAATTTAGTAGTCTTAGTTTTACGACCTCTCTCTCGAGCTAGCCGAAAACACAAAGGTGAAATCGTATTTGAAACTACAATTTCATTGAGTTCCACCACAACTACTAAATGAAATCTCATTTACACAACAAATAAACCATCAACAAGCAAGACCCTACAGATAATCTAACCCATATTCACAAAATCACACCACAAGAATTGGGGTTTTAGCTACACATGTAAAAGAGATAAAAATATAAACCAATCTCAGTTTCTATCAATGGGTATGCAAGATTAAGTCTTAAAACAAGTCAAAAGTGAAGAATCCACAAGACCCAAGTCCAAAATCTTGGAGTTGAAACCCTTTGAATCTTCAAGCTCTTCAAAACCCTCTCCAAGCTTAGAGAGAATATTCTAAGTCTAATATTAAAACTTAATAATACAACTTGATGATAATAATTTCTACTCTGATATTAAGCTACAAAACTTCAACTAGTATTTATAGTTTTCAGGAAATCTGTTGCGAAGGATCACTCTGCGAAGTTAGTCGGGATCGCCGATCAACTCGGCGATCCGCCTTTTGGTTTAGTTCATCGCTGTCTTGCGTTAGCCTTCAGCATCATCGTGTTTTGGATCATTGCATTAGCCTTCAGCATCAACTCATATGCATATTGAGATAAAATATGCATATGAGGACCTAATTCTATCAAAATAAAGCCCTAAATGAGTCCAATTTGTGGACTCATCATAATACAATGACTCTTTCGAGGTGGATTATCAAACCCAAAGGACTTCAAATCGATAAATACTAAATTTGTAGTAACTAAAATAAATTTACTTATGTGAAAAAAAGTTTCATGAGTTTGTTTAAGATATCAATATTAAAACAATTTCAATTATTAACTATTAAACAATTAAATAAGTTACAAATGGGGATTTCACAGTTTGGGAGAAATTCCATGGTTGTAGCATGCACTGATTTCAAGCATAATAAAGATTATTCCAACATTCGATAGGTTATCCTCATTATTGATTCGCAAGGTTGAATTTATGATCATGGTCTCCCAATCTCTAATCGCCTACCAACATTGACAGCCTAACTACATTGTATAGCGGGGATATGCATGAACCAATCGCGGAGCATTACACTATCATCTTGTATATTAACCAAACAAGGCATATAGGTATATTTCTATCCTATAGGTGAAACACTCTAAGTTTTTTCCCTAGATTGAACACGTTCCACACATTCCTTGGTCTATCCGTCCATTCATCTTTCGAGTTCAAGAGTGGACAAAGAGTTTATTTTAATGTTGATCAGGCATCAAAATAGTAAAAACTGGAATGTAAGCATAAATCATAAGAAAACTTGTCTCATGCTAGAGATAAACAATATTACACTATTAATCGTAGCTACAACCCTATAATAATGGAATTTAGCTACTCATAGTATGAATCACCACAAAATAATGTTCAAAGATCATTAAAGTATTTACCAAAATGAAAGAGTAGAAGAAAAACCCTAGAGTTCGTCAGCAAAATCGCCTAAATCGTGTTCTCCTCATTTTTCAATAACTAAATAATGTATAAAGCAATACAACTGGACTATTTATATGGTGAAATAAAAAACGTGACCAAATTTTAAAGTCTAGGTCCGCGACGCGGACCTATTCCTTTGCTTCACACTTTGAGAAGTTTGATCCGTCTCTGCGACGCGCCTCTATCGCACACTCCACTGTTGTGTGAAATTAGTTTGCCACAATCTGGCTTCCAACTTCGCGACACGGAGATGCTCCCATTTAGTGCATTTTCCAGCTTCTTGGTCATTTCTCCTTGGCAACTTCAACTTATATTTTCCTTTTCTTTGATGATTTCCTTTTTAGCTCCTTTTTCTTGATTTTCACCCTACAAACACCTAATCATATTGGTTAGAGGAAACACAATCAATTGACTCTAAAAGCGCAATTCAAACGAGGAATTAGCTCTCGAACTTAGCTAAATATATGGGATAAATTGGTTATTAGGTGCATAAATACGCCTAATATCAAGTTTCGTACATGGCCGCAACTAATCTACCGAATCCCACAAACCATTACCAAACTCAGAGCAATATTTTTCTAATACAAGCATACCCAAATACAAACACCACGTCTTTTCCCAATTTCAACGTAATTTACCACTATACTCACATGGGTACAAAGTAATTAAGAAATTTGGACTCAAATTAACACTTATATCATCATACATCACGAAACCCATACAAATTAATCATACCCACAAGGGAAAATCATCGATTTCAACCAATTTCAACATACCCACAACAGACAAACCGTAAAAATCAGTTCATCAAGTAAGAATATCGGTGATCAAACAAACATTGGTAGTTCTAACTAGATTCTAGATAAGATCAAACTTATATCAAGTAGGGAGAAGAACTTACTTCAATATTTGCCCAAATTTTCGCACTAGTAGAAAGAGATGAATTCCAATGATGATTTCTTGCCAATAAGAAGTAGGGTTTGAATTATATGTTTGATTTTAGAGTTATGGGAGATGAGAAACCGTTGAACAGCACTCTAAAACATTACAAGTGAGAGAAAAGAGGAAGCAATCTGACCCTTGGCGCTTTGGGGACTATACAAAATGTTTAAAAACTTTTCAAAACGTGTGCGGTCCAGTCGGGTTGGAACTGGTCCTGCCGACTTAACTATGAAAGACCGTAATGGTGATCGTCAGGAGCACCATGGTCCATTTAAGTGCTCGTGAACATTCCTTGGGTTAGAAAACTTACATGATGTTAACGAGAGGCTAAATAGTCTGTTAAAGGTATGACAACCCATAAACCCTTCCGTGAACCTATTTTTGCGATTTCCAGTAGCTCTTTTACGGTAGCTGGTGGCTTAGACGGACCATTAGGTTGCTCGTGAAGAGCACCATGGCCCGTGAGAGTACCCGTGAAGAAATTATTAATCCCAGCTCCTGAATTCTTTCTCCAACTTTTTTGTGCACACACCAACACATAGTGACACTATTAAAAACAAAGAAAACTATGCTAAAATGTAAACTGCCTATTAAATTTATAATCATGGGTTGTCTCTCAAGCAGCGCATAATTTAACATCACGGCGTGACAGGTTACTTGTTTACTCAAACTTCATCAAGCTTACATTCCTCAACTATTTTCATCTCCTCCAGGACTCCTGAATATGCGTTGACTCATTGACCATTGGCTTTGAACTTCTCATCTTTATTATTTTCAAGTTCAATCACACCCGACTAAAATACCTGAGTTACCTTGAATGGCCTAGATCATTTAGATCTCAATTTCCCAGGAAATAGACGAAGCCTGGAGTTGAAAAGTAGCACTAGGTCACCTAGACTAAAAGTCTTCTTCTCAATGTCCTTATCATGATACATCTTCATCCTTTCTATATACAGTGGAGACCACTCATAAGCTCTCAAACGGAATTCATCCATCTCATTAATCTGATCTAGTATCAGGTTCGTTGTTTCACTCCAACTGAGGTTCAACTTCTTTAGTGTCTAAAGTGCCTTATGCTCCAGTTCGATAGGCAAATGACATGCCTTTCAAAACACCAACTGATATGGAGACATACCAATGGGTGTCTTGAAAGCTGTCTGATATGCCCACAGAGCATCATCCATCTTTCTTTCCCAATCTATTCTATTGACATTCACGATCTTTACAAATATCACTCTGATTTCCCTTGTCACAACCCAAGGCTACCTTCTAGACGTGACACGGCGTACTCGACCCTGATGGGGTCTCATACAAGCGTCATATCATTCTTGAACATAAGAGCATAGGAAAATAAGGCGGAATTATAACTTTTCTTTACAATCGAAGACATTTTTCATAAAAGAAAGCGGAAGAATTTCTATACTATGTCTCAAATCATCTAATACTTTGGATACAACTTTGGGACATAGCCCATACAAAGACTCTAAACATACAATGAAAGACATAAAGGGGAACATAGTGGATTTTGTCCTCGAAACTATGAGGACTCACCAAATCTTCATCTCCAAGCTCCTTAGAAACCTATTCTTCAAGTATAGAACATCATATCTCCAAACCCTACACTTTGGTAAAAATGGAGAAATATGGGTTAGCACAATTAAGTACTAAGTATGGAAGCCATGCAAAAACCATGCTTAAATGGACATTTTCTTTGAAAGTCATGATATATGCCATTTTGAGAAAATTTCATGCACATAAGCATAAGAGGCATAATATCCAAACATAACCAACATACGAGTCATTTCACCACATTAGAACATAAACATCACATAAACCATTACCTTCACATTAAGCCTTTACCTCAAGTAACCCTCAAGCTATACCTTGTGCAATGTATTGATAACGTCTCATACCACCATCCACACTAAAGTATCACCTCAAGTTCACCAAAAGTGAACTTACCATTCAACCTTTCCATCTTTACACAATACTCATACATAAGAGACAAAAACATTTCATAAGTCATATGATCACATAAGGAGCATCACCTAAGACAACCCTAAGTCATACTTGTGCAATGTGTAAGTAGCATCCCATACTACTACTCACACTAAGTACTCCTTTAAAATAACCATAGGCAAGGCACATTCATATACAATAAGTCATAACAAGGAAGTAACTCATAATACAATCCAAGTATAGCATGCATAATTACATTTAGGCATCTAAGAGACAACATTCTTCGTTAACTTCATTTAGAGCACCTTCATTCATTAGACATTAGATCATCATTCTCATTAACTTCATCATAAAAGCACATTCATTCATCTCATCATACGACATTAGAGAACTCACTATAGCCCTCTCAAAGCCTACTCATGCAATGCATGGATGGAGTCCCATACTACCACCCACACTTTATAGAACCTCTTAAGTAATTAAATGTAACACCCCAGAAATTCTATGACCTAAGTTAGAGCCTCACCTTATGAATAATGACTTAAAAATAGTTAAAATGATGTTTATAAATCTAAACTAATGTAATTGACTTGGTTTGGAAGAGTAAAAGTCTAAACATCAAGAAACGACCACGACATTCGGAAACTAGAGAAGAATGTGTTCTAGTGTATCCTTAGGTTTTGGGCAGGTTTGGAGTGTCGTATGATGGTATAATCTGGTGAAAAGGTTTAAAATAGGTAAATATATGTTCCTAGGGTCAAAACTTTCGAATACGACACCCCGGGGCCACCCTAAGGGTCCCCGAGGAGGACCCCAACCTTGGCAGCTTGCAGATTGCACTTGGAGGGAATAGCTGCGCGTCGCGCACTTGCTCCCCCAAGGAGCAAAAATCCAGTTCGCGATGCGGTCGTGTCGCAGACTCTACTGTCTCAAAATTTAATTCCAAATATCTTTAGGGAACAGCTCCGCATCGCCGACTTGTTCCGCGATGAAAATGCAGAAATTCAGAAATCTATTTTACTTCATTAAAGAGTCCATTTAAGTGAGGGGTATTTAGGGTACTTTAGGGGACGTCTATATAATGATTTTAAAGTCAATTTACCTCAATTTTATCACTCAAACACAAAACCCCAAAGATCTAAACCTAAAGTTCCTCCTTCTCTCTATTCTCTCTCTTCTCAAGAACTCCATTGAAGAAAATTGGAACTTCAAGAAGAAGACCAACTCTCCAAGGATTCAACTCGAATTTTTGTGGTTAATTCGTCAATAAGGTATGGTTGCTTATCTCTCTTGGGATTCCTTTCCCCAAGAGGCCCCTTCAAGATGAATTTCAAAATCTCCAATTTCTAAGTTTCAATCCAAAAACGTGGGTCTTCTTTCTAAAGTGAAATTGATGTTATAAACTGACTTTGATTGATGTTATATGAACAATTATGGATGAATTTATGTTGTATTGGTGGTTTCTTGAAGAATTCCCCATGAG